>CM076657.1:24963682-25017302 GCA_038496675.1 Rachycentron canadum
GGTTAAAAGACCGTGTGAGACCATGGAGGTGTCGAACTGACTGTGTCAAAAAGATGCTTGTGCAAAAGGCAGGCCTGCTTCTTCGACCCCGACCCCCCTCACCCCCCTCCCGCTACGTTTGCATGACTGAAATATGATTTCAGATCATCCCTGAATAAAGGGGGAGATCGGTGGAGGGTGGAGGGTAGAGGGCGGTTGTGTCTGTGTTTGTGTGTGTGTAGGGAGGGGGGGGGGATCAGCTGCTGAATAGCCTCCTGTGTAGTAATCAGCAGGCTGAGCCCCCCAGGATGGGGGAAGGAGAGTGGGATAAAGACTGTAAGTGTTCTGAAGATGTGACCACCACACCACCGCTTCTTTTGCCTTGGGGGCACGAGGAAAGACTTCATAGATCTGTCATCTGCCAGACACAGACCCCAACAACACACACACAACCCTGTTCTTCCCCCAGCAATCCTCAGGATTCCTTCCTGTAACTTTGGGTGACCTCCACTCCAGACCAGACACACAATAACCTCGCAGATCCCTCAGCAGCCCCCTCCTCGTGTGAGAGGACTTAGCCAGTGTCTCAGAAACTTATGACTCGCCTTCAGGTAGACTGCAAATATGTATGTGTAAAAGGAAAGGAGGTCAGGTTAGGAGCCGAGGAGGAGTAAGAGGATGCTCGACCTGCACAATGAACTCCCAACAAGAAGGCAATCTAAACACGACACACCAACAGGGTGGGGGAATTCCTCATGCATGGCTACTAACCAAACATGAAATGTTTATGTTGTCTGTGTGTGGGAGGGTGTGTGGATATGCACACTCGAAAAAAACAAGGGACAAGGTTGACTCTGATCCGCATGCAGCGCCTCCCACCATCTCATGTATTCTTGCATCACACAGCAGCGGCGAGGGCCGGCTGCCACCCCCTGACCAAAGATACGGGTATTGAACAGGACAAGACATTAACATTTCACCAGCACCTTTCCCTCTCCCCTCTCCTTTTTCTCACCCTCTCTCTTCTTGCTTTTGACATGGTGCTGGCATTCCCCAGAGCCGGAGCACACTCACAGGGTGCAGGGGGAAGTGCCACGAGCCAGAGGCAGTGAGCTGGAGAGAAGGTTTCTTAGCAGCAGAAACTGTGCAGGCCTCATGTGGTAGAAGAGCCTTGGGCAGGTGGCTCTCACCCCGAGCACTCACCTCTCTGACGGCATCTAAACACCCCCCCACCCTACACACACATTCCTTTGAATGATCCATACTTTGAAATAACAAAGCAGTCAGAGGTCAAAGCTCCAGACAGATCAACCCGTGACGTCACCATCGGTCTAAGCTGCTGTTTGAAGACTCCAGTTTCTAATTTGTCCACCAGCCATCTTGGTTTGTTGAAACCAGTAGAAACCATCTTTGGAGGAGAAGGTGGAGCTGAGGAGGAGTGAGGGGTGGAGCTGACCTGCTCTGTACTCTATCCTGATTGGATGGTACAGTCTGTCAATCACACTGTAGTGTATTGAAGACTTGAAACTAGAGACTGAGACCATAAACTCATTAGGAAAACGTTTACTGAGCTAATAAATCAAGGAGAAGTCGGGACATTTTCCCATAGACTTCAATACAATCTGACCAACCAGTGGAGTCGCCCCCTGATGGTCATTAGAGAGAATGAAGGTCATCTGTTTGGGTCTGACTGAGGCTCAAACATGAGGCTGAGTCTCTCTGATGTTTCCTCCTCTAACCATCTTCATCCTCTCTGCTCTTTCACCTGTTCACCTGGAGCCAGCAGGTGGTGGGCGGGGCTAAGGTCTGATCCAGGTTTCTGAAACAGGAAGTCAGAGTAGAGAGTTTAAAACACGTCTGGAGGAACTTTTAAGTGCATAATTGCATGATTCCTCCTCATGATTTTCTTTGCCCTTGAAGTGTTAAAGTTGTGTTCACCTTATCTGTCATTTGGATAGTTACACTACATTGTGCTGTGTCTGTGTTGTTGGTTTGTATTGTTAGGGTGTAATTTACATGTGATGATGGAGGAGAAACAAGTTCAGGTGGAATTTTAATGAATGTCTTTAGATTCAAGTTACCTCCCCCTCCCACCACTTCCCCCTTTGGGAGGTAATACTGCAGAGTGTTGGGGATGGTTGTGGCGACATCGTTCAAAGGAAGAATATTCAGAGTCTGAGCTGGAGAAACGTTACAGTGGATCATAAATAACAGGGTCTAGACTCTGCTGTTGTTCCTCTTGCTTCATTTCATTTGCTATGTTAATAAAAGACTAGAGGTGGTTCAGGCCAGAAATAGGGTGTGCTCTACCCAGCCCTGACCATTGGCGCTGTTTACTTTAAGCATGACATTAACACCCAGAGTACATATGTTAAGAGCCCTCAGAAAGTACAGTGTGCGGTCAACGCAAGGGATTTGTTCAAATTAGGCTCTTAAAGATCATGTAGCATAAGTGGAAACAAATGTGGATGCCTCTGCCATGTTATTCTTCCGATGCTCTGCCAAAGCCCCGGGCTTCAGGACAGCTCATGTCTCATCTACTGAGTAAAACAGAAAAAGACAGAACTCCAGCTTTTCTTTTTTTTCTGGTTCAGAGCTCTGTGTTACACTCCAAGTTCATTTTATGAGACACCTAGGAGTGTTTGGAGAAGCCTGGCTCTCAGGCGTCCATAATGCAGCCTCTGAGAGTGTGTAGGAGGGCCAAGTTATGCCTAATGCGCAATGTCCATTCAGTCGACTGTTATACATGGTAATGAATGGTGGTCAGAGAAACAGTGTCCTGTATCAAAGAGCTGAGCTAACACGCCTTTCTCACGGAGCCGGAGAAGTGGCCCTTTGTCACGACGGACGCCTGCTATCGACTCCCAGCATCTCGCAAAATATGCCCCATTGTTGGTGAAGGCCAACTCCGTTTACAACTCTGAACCGACAGCATTCCTGAAGTCAGCAACACCAACCCCCCCCCCAGTCCTCCTGATGTCCAAGACCGCTGGCATTGGATTACTGTTACTTTTCCCCCATTGTCATTGAGTCTTTTTTTTTTTTGTGCGATTGTACTTTTTTGTAAAATGAGTTTTGGGTTGTTTTTTTCTTTTTTATGACCTTTTACCGAAGTATTTTTGTATTGAAGAGTGAAGTTTTTACTGGTCCCACAATACGAAAGTGGACATGTAGCTTATAGTTTATTGGAGTCAGTAAATGTTTTGATCCGTGACTGTGGCCCTTTCCTAGATTTACATTTCTTCAAACACTGAGAATCTGATGTGAAGGTGGGATGAAACCAACACTAACACGACCCAGGATTGTTGTGATTTGATTCAGTTCATTAGTCGTGTATTTCGTGGTGTCACCGGGTGGAGAGAGATCCTGGCCTGGTTCAAGGATCTGTGAAATCATCTTAACTGACTTTATCTTTTAGCCATAATTGTTGCTTCTTGTTAACATTGTGCATCAACTAAGTTGGATTTTAAAGTAGTAACTTTGGTTTAAATTCCTGTCAGTCTCTCTTTTCCTCTTGGGTTCCTTGTGCCTCTTATTGTGGTAATACTGTGGAGGGGGGGCCTCTTACCTGAGCTCTAAAATAAAGATTGCCCTTTGGAGAAGACCTCTCCTTGGAAGCACAAAAACCAGGGGTAGAGGGGGGGTTAAAGTTCGTTCCCTCTCCCAGTCTGGAACATGCAGTGCTCAAGAAGAGACTCAGCTCCTCTCTGTCTGCAAATAAGCGCCGTAAACCCTCAGAGAGCGCCGAGGGCTTCTTTTCCTGTGAAAATGGTGGCAGTGAAAATGGTGCTGGGGGAAAATAGGCGATTGAGTCCATTTTAAAAGCCCCACCACCGGCATCGCATCCACCACGCACTCCCCTTTCCCTGTGAAGGTAGAGTTTGAATGTTTTTCATCAGGAGGGGGCTATATACTCGGCTCCAGCCCCTGCTTGAGTGTGTCTGCAAGTGAGAGAGAGAGAGAGAGAGAGGGAGGCAAAGCTCAGGAAAGCATTTATTTATAGGGATCTGAAAGCTGCTGGGCCCTGAAACTCTGGGATGTATTATGACGTGCCTCTGGAAAAGCAAAAACAAAACCCCTTACAACCAGATCCAGTTATTTTTATCACTTAGGTTCACTCCAAATTGTACTCCATAAAAGCCATGTTTTCACCCCACCCCCTCGTTGGTCCAAACGGTGTGTTTTTAGTGTTGCTCAAAACCCAGGTGCAGGTGTCCAATGAAAGCTTGTATGCTAGGAATCTTCCCTGCATGGAAACGGTTAAGACACTGAGGTTTGGGAGTGAACAACACCCCCGTGTTTTCAGTGCTGTTTACTGTGCTCACAAATGTACAGTACTTGTTAGTGACCATGTTTCGTGCAGACGATGGTAGTTCCTGGGTCCATGTCTGTCATAGAATATTGTCTAAATTGGATCACTACCCCTGGCGCTAACAACTCCAATGATGAAGTCAGCACCTCTCAACATTTCACCCCTTAATGGAGTCTTCACTGCCTTTGTCCTTAACCATCCATTTCCATTAATTATTCAGGGGGAGAAAGGAAAACCGTTTGAGTGGGTAACACTGATCCAGTGTACTCAACCAATCTATGCAGTGTAAGTAATAAAATACCGCACACTCAGACGACACAATAAAAGAGATGGAGACAGAGGAGATGCTTGTTAAAAATGTAAGTAGACGGAAGCTACCCGAAGACAACAAAGGGAGCAGGACGCGGCGGCTTGGGAGTCAAAAGACACAGCAACGACATCTTAGTGTCTGGGTTAATCAGCAAAACAGGCCGATAGCAGCTGGTGTTTCACTGTATCCGCCCAGTCCACGGAGGGCGCCTGTCTCAGCAGAGGCTGAGTCGATGTGATGCTCCCTCAGTGCAGCTGAGTGATGCTAATTGGGATTAGCGCCCGTTGCGCTAAAGTGACACAAGACATTCCAAGGCCAGCCCTTCCAGACTCCACTCACCACACTGTCAAACTCTGCCGTATGTTTTTTTTCCTGTCCTCAGGGCTCTGGAAGGAGCAAGAAAAAGTAGAACCATGAGAGAAAAGAGAGTTTTCTTTCCCTGAAACAAAAAAATTTTAAAAAAGCGAAAAAGCACCCAGCTACTGTGTTATGGCAGCAGCGTTTTGGCTGGAAAAGGTCAAGATGCACTTTTAAAATTTCACTCTGGGCTAGTGTTCCCTCCTTCGAATGAGGGAAGGGCAGGTGTGGAAATCCATAAGACATCCTGCAAAGATGAATCCACTCCAGACTCAATCCACCAGATTCGGATCATCATTGACAGGAGCCTTTTCACCCTGAGTTTGATCAACCCATCCATCTAGCCAGTGTGAAGAGAGGAGGTTGAGGAGAGATGATGATTTCTTCCTTCAGATTTTGGAGGGGGGGCTTTTCTGAGGTATTAGATCCATGAACTGGGAGTGCTGTATTGAATATTTTATCGACTGTCTGCTTGCCCGGTGCTGACCTGCCTGACATGCTAAGTTCCCGGCTCACTGGAGACGCCACGTCGCTTCGCATCAGCCCAGCCACCCGTGAGGCTCCCCTGCATTTCCTGTGAATAAACTCACACACAGTGGGGGAGGAAGAGAGGCCAGGGCACAGGGGCACTGGGGCTGAGACGAGGAGAAAACCCACACACACACACATTCTTTCAGTGAATAACAACACACACAACCTTGGTTACAGTATGAACTCCCTTGGTCAGAGCCTGATGAACCCTCTGAAAGCACCCAGTGAATTGAAACGACCTGAAACCTCTATTTTAATTACAGCTTCACTGTCTATAAAGTTTGCTGCACCAGGACAGGCCAGAGTCTGCTGTGGCTGTCTGTAATTAGATATGAATGTGATGAATAATCCAACAAGTCCTCGTCCCTACACCACAAAATAGATACAGTGGTTTGTCGCTGGCTTCAGAAATAACACCATTCAAGTGTTTTCTGATCTGGGGCACCAATTAGCAGAACTACTTACCCAACATTAACCAGTGTCTCTTAAAATCACTGTTATCAGTTACAATCATCAACATTTTTCCATCTGTCACTTCTTAGGTTTTGATTTCGTGAGAGGAGGTTGTAGCCAAATCAGTGCTTTGTCCACTGACCATGGTCGCTAGAACAGACCACTCAGGGCACTGTCTGCCAAATAAATCTCATTGTTGTATCATCGATGAATATGAACCTGTTTAAGGTCCTAGTGATCAGGACTAGTGTAATCTGTGCCTTCAGCGCCCCTAGTGGTAGCAACAAGTCGTTTGTTTGGCATTCAAGTGGCAGGAGATACCTTTTCTACTTCTCCCCTTAGGAGACGTTTCCATGTGGTATTAATGGTGGCACCACTGTTGCAAAGACCAGAGCTTCTCCACCACTACCAGCCTTGCTGCTGTCCAAAGCAAGAAAGTACAGCACGAATCCCAAATTGCAGATAAATTGCAGAGACTCCGATATTAATTTTAGGTCAGGCAGCTTTGTTACTGATCTAGCTGAAATAAATCCCAATGAATACCAGTTTGCAGTTTTTCTGTAGTCTGACTGCCCACCAGGAGTACTGGGATCTCTTTATCGGCCTTCTCTCTGGTCCCAGTGGAGAAGTCCAGGGTGGAGTTCCTGTCTCAGTACATGGGTCTTTCCATTGAGCCCATTCGAGGTTTACTCTTGTTTTACCTCAGTTTCTATCGCTCTCTATCTCTGCCTTCCTTGACTGCTCTGACAACAGGGCTCTAGAGCTACAGATAGAAAACAAAAGCACTCTCTTCTTTCTGTCGAGGCTGCCATGAAATATCAGGCAGAACAGCATAGTGACAGGAGACGCTTATATGGAACTAATCTAAATGCAGAATGGGTCATTATTCCTCAGCCATGACATTGTTCAATCAGTGTTTATTTCATAATTACAAGTGAAGGGAAAAAAACATGTCTATTGCCACTTTGTGTAAAAGGTTAGCAATCAGTGGTGCTCATCTTTTTCACATGACATGTGAGTAACATTTGCACAACAATAACAGGTTGAGAGTGACACAGTCTAGTGTGCTCAGGGAGTTGTGCTCTGAGGATGTGAGTACACCCTCTCTCACCCCTCAACACCCCCCATACCATCCCTCTGTCTCTGGCTCATTACTGGCAGTGGGGCTTCCTAATGTGTTAAAACTCAGTGGGGTGGAAACGTCAGCCAACGGACTTTGGTCCCCCAACGGTCTTTACTTATTCATGCAAGCGCTGGCCTCTCCCCGGGACAGTGTAGCATTGACCCAGGAGGACAGCAGGGTCCAGAACAAAAATGACCCTGCATTAGGGTCACCCAGCATTTTAGGCCAGTGAGTCGACAAACGGCAGCTTCAGTGTAGCTCTGTGCCCACGTCTGTTGGTGATGAAAACGTGTCACTCCCCAACACTGTGTTGTGTTTTCATCCCTCCCCAACCTCCTTCTTGTTTATGCTTTAGCATAACCCAATTAACACTACACTTGATGGTGTAATAGAAATTAGAAAGAAAACCAGCAGCATCCAACAATGATGCGTCCGTATGTGAAGCTTGAGAGCAGAGACTGGAAGCAGCTAATTTCTTATTACTGTGTTTAGTGTTTGTGCATGAAGCCTATCATTCATACTTTAAAATTATCATTTGTTTTTTGACAATAAATCAGCAACACATTTTTGATTGGTCATTCTTTTCTATAATGCTTGTTGGGGAACACAACATGTATTGTTGTTTTATCATTGATGTGTGAAGTGGGAAATAAGAAATCGGAAACAAACTAAACTCACGGACACTTAACTGCCAAACATTTCCAGGCTTCGGTGTTATTGTGGTGAGCTTTCATGGAAAACTGTCGTGGAAAAATGTAAGAGTGCATTGTCTTTATTTGAAACGCGAGATTAGAAAAGCAAAGCAGCAAAAAGTTCAGCCGACCGGGAAGCGAACCAGTGTCTCAGGATAATGAAACATGCACCTTAATCATCCAGCTATCAATTCACTGTTACATGATGCAGAGCTTGTACCTGACAAACACTAACACAACGAGGGGTGGTCTTCGTATGACATCATAATTATCACGCATTCAAACACTGTCCAGGTGTCATTGAACACACCACAAGTCCTCAGTCATGGTGATGACTTCATAGTAAAAATCCCAGAGCAGGCTAACTGTTAGCTGACATCAGGTTGGTGTAGGAGGTTATGAAGCTATTGGAGGTTTTCGTGGTGATGCAGGGGAAAGGCAGATCCATTTCAGATTTTAGATTCAATAATTTCAACTTTGTGGGACTGATGGTCATCTGTAAAATGAGACTTAAGGCCGTTGGATGCTGGAACTAATGGTTCATGAGAAGTGTCTCCGACCACATCTGAAGGAGAAGTTGTTTATAGCTCTTCCAGATGGCCACATTCAAACATGGGGTGAAAAGCCCGTCGTCATAGAAAGAGCTGAGACACATTGAATCATTCAGATGGGAATAAAGGAATTCTTACACTTGCTGTGTGAAGTGGCCGTGCCGGATTGTCATTTTGGGGGAGGCTAATGTTTTGGGACGTTGTACAGCAGATTCCAGCAGTGGAGAGGTGTTGGACACTGTTCAATAAAACTACCCAACAAGCACTTTGAAGCATTTTGACCCACACAATAGGAAACTGTTGGTGGGGGTGTTATTATAGACAGTAGGGAGATTTTGCAGTTCAAACCATGGGGGTGTCCCACATGTCTTAAAGCAGTACTAACTAACTAAGTGCTGGACAGTGACACATCAAACGTCCCTTTATTTCCCAAGATTCTCTCAAGTTGGTTCCTTTAAAGAGTTTTTCATGACAGGACCGACCTTCAGGTAGGATCATCCATTTCCATTTACTCATCTGTCAGACACTTTATCCACAGTGACTCACAGTAAAGATGACCAGCTTCAGTGGACGCCTGAGTGTCAGTGTTTAGTCCAACATCTGTTAAATCAGATCAGAGCCAGTCAGACCTGTCAGGGCTTCAGGAGGAGCTTTCTCTTAAGAGATGTCTTCAGGAGCTGGTTCATCCTCAGGGAACACAGACCAGAACAGTCTGGAGCTGGGTGGAGGACTGAGTCAGGTCAGACCTGATTTTGTTGTATTGACCAAAGCGACATGACAGAGACACAGTGGACAGAGAAGGATAATTGGCCCCAGGTTTCCTGCAGCCTTGGTGGGGTAAGAGATTAGGGGAGATTTTGATACTGATATCATGATGAGGCTTCAGTCTTAGAGAGAAGCTGCCACTGGAGAACTAGTATATTCAATATAAGTGTATTCAGTTAAATAAGGTTGCGTTCTATTGCTAATGAACGTAAAATGGACAAATGCCAACAGAACGCATCAGCGTCCTCTGTCCAAAAACAGAGTCTTGTGGCAAAATCCCTCACCGGTCAAACGTCACCCCCCTGTTTACTATTTAATCCATGTCCTCTCTTAATCCTTCCATCTCTTCATCTCTCTACCTCACACTTTCACTTCCATTTTGCTCCATCCATCCAAGCCACTCCTATCCTCTGTCAACACTCGCAGTCTTTCCCTCCCATGTCGTCCCTCCCCTTCGCTCTCCCGCCCTGCCCATCACACATCTGTCAGAGAACATGTGGAGAAACCCTCCAAACTTGTTTGTTTTAACTCTCTGTTGTTCTCATTTGCCAAAAACCTCAACCGCTGAGCCCTGATGAGACGTTTCACAGTTGGCCCCTCAAAGGAAAGTAACTTTTAGGGATTCAAGATGGAGTTGGCTGTCAGCTTCTTCCCGCACATTTGTGACCACAGAATGTGATTTACCATCCAGGGCGTGCTCCTCTGCTGGCAACGTGACAGTTTTGACAGTGTTGTGGTGACTTAATTGTCCAAGCCTGGTTGTGGAGAAGTGGAGGAGATTGTCTCCCAGAGTAAATCAGTTAGAAAGGACTCAGCATCATTATATCACATCATATCATATGGAAAAGGTGTAGAGCGACGCAGTAGTTTTCAGATTTCAGGCTGTCTGGAAATTTGTAGATTGTACTCAGCTTATTTTATTTTGACAGTTTTATTGCCCCAAATTGTGTCTATGTTTTTCTAAAATATACAAATCATTAACAGCATTTAGGTCATTTAGGTCTGTTGAGGTTATTATAGGACACTGAGACAATGATGAAAATTTAAGTTCAGTCTTATTTGCTGAATTTGTACAAGTTTATCTCCACAGTGCAATAATCAGACGTGAAATGACTAGAACATAATAAAAAACAATCACAAGCTGTGTTCAAGGACCATCATATAAATAGTGGATGAGCCTGACTGGCACTGACTCAATGTAACTCTGCTCCAGACGAGACCAGCAACAATGAAATGGGGCCTGGAGATATTTTTTATGTGGGCATAAATAATTGAATTCGCCACTTAACCTCAGCTCTTTTTCTTTGTATTATCACTATTTGGCATGTACATATAGTATGTGTGGTGTGTGATTAATGTACCTCATTGGTTATTTAAGTTATTGTATTTTTTATGCAGTTTCATCTTTTTATGGAGTCGAGAGCAGCGGTGTCAAGAAAGTAAATCCAAAGGAGAAATGAGGGGAGCGTATCATTGGGGTGTGGGGGTGAATTAGAGAAAAGGATGTTTTCAGAAAGATTTGATTATTGTTTATTAATAAGTGTACAAAGAATAATGAAGTAGTTTAAATTATTTAAGTTCATTACACCTCTGACCACCTTCTCATTCAGCATTACAATAATTTAAAATCTTTCATCAAGGGGAAGTAGAATTTTATTCTGGAAACACATTTCTTATATTGATCAGAATTAGTACAGTTGCATGTCAGACTGGGACACAGACAAAGCCTTCTATGCTTTGCCACATAGTTCTGGTACAACAGGGTGGTGGTTGAAAAGGTTCACGTTCCTAACCTGGATCTTTGCCCTCGGTCCAGGATCTGCCTGCTGATATCAGGAAGTTGGTTTAGTGTAGCATTGACGTCTTGTTGTCTCCTCTGTCAGAACTAGATCATAAGATGTGCTGTCCAACCGCATTTCAAATCAAAAGCAAAGTTGAGTCCCTGGGTCCTTTTTCCCTGAGCCAATCGTGGCAAGAAATGGGTGTAAAGGTCAGTTTCAGAAGCTTAATGAATGTCCCCCTCATCCAGTGTTGAAAAGGTGTGTGGAGGGAATCTGTGAAGTCATCCAACCATCCAACCATCCAACCACCCCACCAGCAGTCAAACAGAGGATTGTCTTCTGAATCACTGCTTACAGTGAGTCTCAGTAGGTCACCAAAGTGCCAGTGGGACTCTATTGCCTTATCACTCTCACATCCACGTCCTGCCATGCTACATAATCATAATCAACCATCTCATCATTACACGCCTCCACACCACTGCTCAGCCCCCCAGTCCTCCCAGTGCCCACAGTGCACAGAGCAGTCACCAGCAGCAGCACCAGTAGGACCAGAGCTGTCAGCAGACACACGAGCATCAGACTGACGATGCTGCAGAGCTGTTTGTGTCGCTGAGAGATGCCATCGCTGTTTACTGTCTTCAACTCTGACATCTTCTCTGCTCGTTTCCTTCCATACATCCAGCACCAGACAGTTAGCTGGTTAATAAAGTACATATGGATTCATTGCCAGGACAACAGAACCATTTTTTAGTCTCATTAGCTACACGGCTCCAGGGATGGAAAGGTTGATCAGTCATTGGGTTTGTTCACCAGCTTGTTTCAAACTGAAACATCTTGATGTTTGGTTCAGATATTTAAGTCCCCTCCAGATGAGCTGTAGAAAAACATCATCTTCGACCATCATCACCTTAAAATTAGTCTTTGTCCAAGTTGAAATTCCCATCAGCCTCAGCTGCACTGTGTCATTGTCACAATTACCATATTAAAACATGCTAACATGCTAAGTTAGTACTGGTAACATAGTGATATGACACCTGCTTAACATCACCATGCTAACATTTGTCATTCTGAGCATGTTAGCATGCTCTCACTTGTTTTATTAGCTCAGTAAGTAGTAGTTTTCCTAGTGATTTTATGGTCTCAGTCTCAGAGCAGGTCAGCTCCACCCCTCACTCCTCCTCAGCTCCACCTTCTTCTCCAAAGATGGTTTCTACTGGTTTCAACAAACCAAGATGGCCGACAGACAAATGACAAACTGGAGGCTTCAGAGCAGCAGCTCACAGACCGATGAGACACTTCATGACAACCTCACAGAGCCACCAGGACCTGAGGAAACACCACTTTCATTCATAGAAGAAGAAAATAAACTGTGTGCTACTGATGCCTGATCTTACCCTTGTAGAGCCGTGAGCTTCCCTTTCTGCTAATTGTACTGACACTCACTGCAGCACTTCTTCCGTCACTCTGTGATCTGTCTTTGCCATGACCACAGCACATTTCCATACCCTCCGTGGGACAACAAGCTTGGACAAACACCATTCGCCACTCAAGAGGTGTCCCATCCACCGCTGCAGAACCTCTATCGTCCCAGCGTGTCAGAAAGCCATTAAAAGCCGGCCTCCTAAAATGGATTCTCAGCTCACCCACGTTGCTTCTTCTCTCAGGCCATATTTAATAAATAAAGCCGCTGGCACTCTCTCCGTCTGGGCGAGAGAGCTTCTGCAAAGTGTGGAGGGGGAGTAGTGTGGTGGGGGGGGCATTGAGAGGGAGTGAGAGGTCACTATTATATCTTGCTAAAACGCTCCAAATGTAATTCAGCCGCAGGTCAGAACTTTAAAAGTGCAACCCGGTGTGTGTAGTGGCACTGTATGTGTGCGAGAGCGTGTAAAAGGGGCTGGTTTTTAAAGGGTTTTTAAAAGGTTTCGAGGAGTGAAGGTCAGGTGATGGAGAGAGCGTTAACATCAAACCTCTCTCCTCTCTCGCCACATCTCTCCATCCTGCTCTTCCCCTCCGTTGCCCATGAAAGTTTGATGTTAGAATTAGGTTGTTGACTCATCTCGCACCTCTGTGCTCATAGTATTGACAGGCTGCCAGCGGACTGCTGGGCGGGCCGAGATAGCCACTGAGTGTGTGCTCCCTCCCTCACTGTCTCACTTCCTCTCTCCTTTTTTTCCTTCACTCTCCTTTTGCTTCAGCATCAGCCAACAGCGTCAGAAGTGTTTTAACAGAGCTTTAATGGCCTCGGCCCCAAGCCTCACCTCCAGCACACGCTCACTCAAACACACACACACACACACTGTGGGTTGGAAATAGCTTGCTAGTGGTGGAAAAAAAAGTGTTGAACAGAAAAAAGGGAGCGAGCTTGTTGTGCTGATGGAGGATGACATGCCCTCCTTTTCTCACCCCCAGCTCCCATCTTCCTTCTCTCTGCCCAGTGGCTCATGTGACCAGCCCACCTGGATTTTACCTCTTTGTTTCCTGCATCTTGCTTTCACGCTTACAGTCTGGGATCTTTTTTCCTACCGCTGCTGCAGTTAAAGTGTTTGTTTTTGTCTGGATGTGAGGATCATGTGACTCTGAGCTAAATATTAAACTCGTCAGAGGTCATTGGTTATTTATCATTTTTGTCTGACTTCCTAATTGATCAGGCGTCTCATTACATCATGATAATAACAGCCTATAGCATAGGACCTACATAAACACACTGCTGTTTACTGTTGTTTATTATTCAGTATATTTGATATATTTAGAATAAAATGCTATGAGGAGCTCAACTGGCCCTCATAGCATCACTTTCTTCCAAAGCAGGCGGCTGATTTCAGAGAAAAGAAATTACATTCATATATTTAATTGAATCTGTCGGTTCAGTTCTGACAGAGAAAGTAACCTGTCCTTTATAAAGGACGGTGTGTAGACCAGCGTTCACATCCTGTCCCACAGTGGTGAGATGCCCTTCACGATACGAACCAGCTTTCTAATGGACTAATGAAAAATATTCTTTCTGACCGACTCTAAGTCGCCAAAATAACAAACACATGCACATTTGATTGTTTACAAAACTCACTAATACACTTAATAATTATTATTAACTATGAACTCAAAATAAAGTTTTCCCTCAGCTTTACTTCACCAAAGCTGTGATCTAATAAGTTTTTCTGCTGCTCCATAGCTAACCTTAGCATTAGCAGCTGTTTGCGCACCAGTCTGGAAGAAACGCTGACAGTTCATCATCAAACTTCATTTTCTTTAGCTGTCCTCTTTTGTTCTGCTTTTACTTCCATCGCTTCTTTTCTCTGCTGATGTTAGCATGCTAACCAGCTAGCTCTCGTTGTTGTGTAGTTGGTTGTGAAATGACAGCAGCAGATTGGACTGTGGTGTGTTCCCCTCCGCCTCCTCACATACGCTCAGATGTGTCGGTGGAGTCATGTTATCATCTGGGACTTTTTGTCTGTGAGGGTTTTCCACGCTGACATGAGCAGGAAACTCCAGCATCTTCTGGTTTTGAGTGTTTTTGCCATGAAAACAGTCACATTTACTGCAGCTGCAATTTGTCATCTTTTGATGAGGTCGCATCCTGACTCATTCTTTCCTGCTCTGTTTATCTCCGTTGTTCACACACTCTCCTGCCTCCCTGTCGTCTTCACCATGCCACCCCCATCCCGCCCTCCCCAACCATCCCAAACCCCCATCCTTTGGTTCAGGGTCGGAGTGTGTGTGTGTGTGTGTGTGTTGAAGGGTTTAGCTGTGATGAGCGCTGTGTTAGCTCGGCCCAGCCAGAGGCAACGCTCATTAGCAGAGTTTAGCCACACAGGCGCTGAATGGGACGGCTTGTTGACACACACAATGGGATCAACTCCCCTCACACAACACGCACATACACAACTGAGTCATGGCTCCAGCTTGACGCGTCATGCCCCCCTCTCTTACCCTCTTCAAACTGTGCTTGTGTGTGTGTGTGTGTGTGTGTGTGTGTGTGTCAGAACAACCCATCCAGTTAGCTCATCTGATGCCCTCTTTCCATCACCTTACGCTGTCACATGGCACACACGTCCTCGCTCTTGCACCCGTGCACATTCATAGATGCTGTTATGCTGTTAGTTACCTATCGCACATCCAACATGTACACACAATCCTGGGAGCCTGACATGGACACACGCTCACACATCTCAGGAGCACAATACATTTATTGTCTCATGGTGGCAAGAACGACAACTGCCCCTCACAGATTTCAGTGAAGCTCCCTCCTCAAGGGTTATATCAATCCCCCCACCCCAGCCACCTCCTCGTGTGTGTGCAGTTAGATTAAGGGGGGCCCTTAATCTAACTGCACACACACGTGCTTGGTAATGGAATAAGCAACCCTAATACACAGTAAATCGACCAGACAGTGGTAATAAGTTCTTTCACTTTGGCCTTGTTTGGCCGTCACATGGCAGCAGGACAAGGCTCCGTCTTATGGCCCCGTCCGGCCCGCCGGATGGGACATATCAGCTCCAATTTGGCCCATCGCCGCCTTTAAGAAAATTCATCAGGCCCTCGTTAGGAATGAAAGCGGTCTGTGTACCAGGAGCCAGGGCAGATGGGCGATAAGTTCAGGCTCCCACGGACAGGGGATATAGGAGGAGGACGAGAGCTGTGTTTGTACCAGTGAGATGGAGAAAATGGGGGGAACATAAGGACACTTAGGTTTTGTGCGTTTATGTGAGCGTTTGTGTGTGTGTGTGTGGTCTCGTATTTTAAAGGTACACATTTATGAAGAAGATGAGGACAAGACTGCTACGTCCTGGTTATTTGCCTTGATACATTAATCATTCATCAATAATGCAAACAACTGTTGGTCTGTTTATTTCCTGTAAAGTTAAAGGTCCATGTTTTATGTTAAAGGTCCATATTTTAACTTCTCCAGTCTTTTATTTTGAATGGTTGATCTCCATCAGAAGATATATTTGTGGTTTTAAGAACCAAAAACCATCTCAATGTAGTTTAACATCTCTCTCAGGCTGAGCTCTGAGCTCTAGGAACAACAGGTCAGTCAGCCAATCAGAAGAGCTCAGAAGATTTGCACATGCCTTTATTTCTTGCGTTGGTCCATGTGGCAAATAGCTTCATATCCTGTAAGCTTGTCACACACTGTTCCCCAATACAGTCACAAGAGGAATCATTTTCATGGACAAAGTGAACATAGTGATTTTGACCTAGCTTTCTGACAATAAAGTCAGTGTGAGATCAAACCTAAATTATGAGAATAAACTAAGAATTCTGATTTAGACACCACAGCATTGACAAAGTCACATTTTAGGAAAATAAAGGTTATCTTATGAAAATAATAATAAAGCATAGAGGGAAGAAAATGCAGCTCATTATGCGATAAGATATTTATACTCAATTATATGTTTATCAAAATACTTTGGCCTCCAACCAGTTCAACAACACAGCTGACTAATGTGTGACTGCTCGCTGCCATTCTGAATTATCACATGATTGGATGTTGTCACGCTGTGGTAAACATCTGTACATGTCTGCGTTGGTTATTTTTATGATCAGTTGATCTGCAGTTTATTCTCTTGATTAAATGTTTGCTCTATAAATTACCCATCTTCACATTTTGTTTTTTCTCCAACCACCAGTCCAAAGGTGAAAGATGTTCAGCTTCTACTACAAAGAAAAACAACCAATCCTCATTTAAAAGTCCATATTTTAATTTCTCCAGACTTTTATTTTGAAGGGTTGATCTCCATCAGAATATATATCTGTGGTTTTAAGAACCAAAAACCATCTCAGTGTAGTTTCACATCTCCTCTCTCAGGCCGAGCTCTGACTTCTAGGAACAACAGCCAATCAGAAGAGAGGATCTGATTCGCTGACTGTTTTATTAGTGATCCAATGAAAACATGGTGACCCTTAAACCTTTAGACTGAGTGGACCTTTAAATGATGATGTTTAAATGCTGATTATCAAGACAGATACTAAATATTTTCTGGAAACAGGGTATTTGATTAAACAGAACAAACGTCTTCCTACTTCTTCCTGTTTACTTGCCTTATCAGTTAAGCACATATCCATAATGTGAACTGCTGTCAGCCTGTTCATTTCCTATAAAGTAAACTCACTTTAAGTGAATTAAATCTCTATAATTACCTTTATAAAATAATGATGAATCTCAACTTTGTGTCTTGTCATTTGATAAGACACTTGTTGAGTAAAGTTCACAGGAAGTCACGAGAGGAATCATTTTCATGGACAAAGTGAACATCGGCCCACTTTAAACATCATTAATGTCAGTTCTGAGATCAAGAGGTCACAAAACCTAAATTCTGAGAATAAACTAAGAATTTTGATTTAGACACCACAGCATTGAGAAAGTCATATTTTGAACTTTATTCTTAGAAGTCTCAGGGTACTTGTTTTTTTTTTTTGTTTTTTTTTTTGAGCGGTTTTAATCTTGGAAATATAGTTTTTTTCATGTGGCTCTAATCCTCATCTTTGTGAAATACAACACCAAAGCAGCAAAGAAACACACAATCTGTCTTTTAAAAGCTCGGTGCACAAGACCACTATGTAATCAGGGCCTCTGGTTTCCCACAGTCGCCTTCTTCACTGTGACCACAGATGTTATTTTTGCTCTCAGTTTTGATCACCAGTGTTTCTGATGTGATTTCACTAAGTTCAGTTACCTCTGTAACCTGTGTGCAGCCACTGGTGTGTCAGTAAACAGACGAAGAGCAAATCAGTGAGTTCGCCGCGGAGCTTCCTTCACCTCGTGTCCTGTACAGTTGTGTTCGTGTTCTCTGAACAACGGTGGCTGGGACGCGGTGATGTAACAGCTGTGACAGTTGTCTGGTGGATGTGGGACCAAGATAATGAGAGAATCTTGTATTTGATCCCTTTCACCCCAAGCACCAACCGACCACAACGACACCCATTGGTTTGAAGTTTGTAATTTGTTTGTCGGCCTAAATGGACCCTCGTTTAAAAAATGAATATCATGTTGTATTGAAGACTTGAAACTAGAGACTGAGACCATAAACTCATTAGGAAAACGTTTACTGAGCTAATAAATCAAGGGAGAAGTAGGGACATTTTCCCATAGACTTCAATACAATCTGACTTCTTTAAAACCAGTGGAGTCGCCCCATGCATCTTAAAAGACACTTGGTCACTCTAATGGGAACCACACTCACACTGGGTGGACCAGGTGTTGGTCAGTCTGTGTCCACTGCAGCCTCAGATTTCTGGTCTTGGTAACAGGAAGTGGAACCTGACGCGGTCTCTGGTTGACGCTGAAGCTTCTCTGCTCAGTGGTTATTTGAATGACCGTAGCTCCAACATCCTCCTCTGACCTCTGACCTCTGACCTCTGACCTGTCCCTACTGGATGGTGCCACAGTCAGTAAACACCCACACCCACTTTGTGTCATTTGTGTAATGTACTGACCGTAGACGGCTGCTGGGCTGTTTCACCATCTCTTGGACATTTAAAGCGGGTGTTGTGTTTACATCAGTGCCGATCTGAGCGTGTCATGTGACCCAGGCTGTGCTGATTGTAGCCTTTTCCACTTGCGACAAAAGCCAGATGTTTGTGGGTCTTAGGGGCTTTTGTCTGGAAAAATGGCGGCGACTGCTCCTGCGTCCTGAGTCTCCTCTCTGATTGTTAGAAATGTGGAGCATTTTCCGTGTGTGTCGGTCTGAGCCTGTGTGTAGTGAACTTAGTGATTTAGTGATGTATACGTCTCCGGCACTGGAGGAATGTTGTTAGATCTCCTTAAACTGGGACTGTGTGTCCCGCTCTTATCTCCAGCTCTTGCCATACACAGCAGCCTGATTACTGAAGTGAGACAACCACCTTCCCTCTCTCTCTCCCCCTTATCTCCCCTCTATCTATCACATTCCTCCCTTTGATCAATGCCAGGGGCATGTGCGGTCGGAGCCAGTGTGTTTGGATGTGTGTTTGTGAGCGTGCGACTGAGATTATGGACGTGTTATCATGTGTGCTGTGTGTTAGTGTGAAGCGCGTGTTTGTGTGCATACCAGATTGTCCGTGCTTTGATCTCCCATGCAGTGTTGTCTTTGAACTGAAGAGCTGTGTATGACAGAGGCTGGTGTTAAAGCAGCGAGGGCCTTCGGCTGATAAGGCCGGAGTTAGCACAGCTCTGCAGTGACAGTGATAGGCCCCGAGAAAGCTGACGTCCAGACCAAACACTGAAGACACACTGTTCTTTTTATTTATTTTATTTAAACTATTTTAACTTTCAGTTCATCAATAAATCAATGAGAGGTTTTTATGGAAAATGTGTCTTTTTATTGATTTTTTTTTTTTTTTTCATTTCGGAGGTTCAGATCTACGAGATCTGGGCAAAGGAGAACTTTTGCTTTGTGACAACACAAAACCTGAGGTTTTAACAGTTGTCTGTTGAACTGAGCTGAAACCCAATATTTCTCTGTCTGTGTTTTTTGGTACCATATTATTTTCACTACTGACGTGCAGTGAATCTTGTGAAAGTTTGGGCTGCGAAGGATCCAACCTTTGGAACAGGAAACAGTCGTCAGCTGCAAATGAAGGAGCCTCTGAAATGGGACACGGCTCGTGTTTATCTCCTGATTCACTACTTTGCTCAAGAGATGCTTAATGCACTTAGAGACTTTTTATATCATGAGAGATAACATTTCCAAAAACTGAATTTTATTTCAGCAGCATCATTGCTATAAAAATCTGCCGGTAGGAAAATAAGGTCACAAGGACAATTTATTAGTCTTCTACCTGTTAGTACTTTTATAATGAACCGAATCAAAGAGGAACACCTGGTGCTTTTATTCTGAAGCACCAAAGCTCATGTCAGACAGGAAGTGCTGATATAGGCTGCATCCATGCTGCATTGAGTGTGATCTGTTGTTCAACCTGAGGATTCAGTCAGTGTGAACAGTGTGAACTTTTGAAACTCAGGTTTTGTTTTGCTGATAATCCTTTTAAAAATGGATGGATGATGGATGTTGCTGGACAACACATTTACAGATGTGATCAAATAAAATGTCCTGTCTTGGTCCCACATCCACCAGACAACTGTGTCACTGCTGTTGGGAGAATACCTGAGCTGAGCTTTGTCACCTGACTGATCTTATCTGGGACAGGTTGGTGTTGGAGCGCCGCCAGCAGAGCTCTGTGTCTGTGGCTGGTTTTCAAATGAACGTGAACAACATTTTTGTATCATCAACTTTGAGTTGTCGTCTAGAAAATCTGTGCATTTGAGGAGGGTAGAAAAAGAACTTGATCAGTAGCAACAAGGATCCAACACAACCATCAGTGATCCTCATCCGATACATGATACAGTTGTTGCTCCTAGCTGTCAACTTGTTTCGTGGCTCATTCCCATAAGACATGAATGTAATGTGTCACCCTCCCCCCCAGTTGGACGTGTTGGCTATACGCATGGGAGCACTGTCACCCTGTCAGCACCCCCCCACATGCTTCTCATTTAGGGCATCAGGCATCTCGGCTGCAGTCCTGACCTCCCTCCTCACGGTTTTATGAGGCAGCCATTAACTCCCTGCTGGCCCTCCATGGCCTGCTGGCCAGATTTACAGCACCATGCGCTCTAGAGTGTGTGTGTGTGTGTTAATAAAACCTGAGACTGTGTTGATTATCACGAGGGCCACCCTAACTAGCCCAGTAGGCGCTGTGGGATAAGGTGTGTATGCTGCCCGACTCTTACTTACCCTGTGACTGTGATCCTCCAGTAATCTGCAGCTTTTGCACCACTGAGCTAATGGATCCAGCCACAGCATTAGCTCTGGGGGCTGAGTCCAGGATTGGGGCTATTGAGCAAGATTACCAAACAAGAAGCTGTTGATGTGGTGTGAAACCTGGCGGATTTGTTCTGAATCTCAAAATTCAGATCTATAACCAACGAGTAAGTCATCAGTCACCAAGGTGTGGTCCTGTCCCTACCCTATGTGGGGCAGAAAGGTTCAACTGTACAACAAACGCTGTCTTTAATGCTGCACTTCATAGTGTTTGTTGGATGGGGAGTTACTGGGCAGAGACAGGCCATCATCATCTCCCCAGGACTGCTTCATTTTTTATTTCTGAGCTTCAACAATACAAAATGTAAGGTGTACGGTATATAGTTCAGAACTAGGAGCTTTACTTAAGTTAAGTAACGGATATCATTCACAATTTTGGTTCTTCAGGCTCAATTTAAGATAAAATAATGGATAACGGATAAATCTCTTTAAATGTCTTTAATTTGAAGGGTTTTCATCGATACAGACAGAACTGTGTGAACTGTGTGCTCCTGAAGGTTTCTTGGTTTGTTCAAGCACTAAAGAGCTCACACACAGCTCAGAGTTGACTGAGAGTTCAGAGTTGCCTTTTAGATTGAGGAGGAAGTTGTGTGTCAGGATGAAGAGTGTCTTTACTGGTCATGATCAGGAAGTGATGAAGCTCAAAAACACAGAAACCATCAGACAGATGGTTTAAAATAATGTGGATGACTGGAAGATTATTTTCAGGGTTGAAGGAAAAACCCTTTATGACTGTACTAAGTTAGGGATGCTGTCCAGGATGTAGGCAGCCATGTTATCTTGTCTTAATCTCTGAGGATTCACCACTTGAACAGGACTCTGAGATGTCACGTTCCCTGATGCTATAACAACATGAAGGATGAATGAAAGTGTTTCTGACCTCATTGTCTTTGTAGCAGCTGTAGCTCAGTTACACTCACCTGTCTTTTCATTGGTCCTGGACCTAATCGAACACTAAGAGACTTCCTGTTTACACTGGCTGGCTCGTGCCCAGTGTAAATGAAGGGTCATGTGATCTGTGTTTCTGGTGTTAGTGTAGACGGAGATCGTCTGGACTGAGGTTGTTTTTGTTCTAAAACTAAAGTGTAGCTGGACGTAGCTGTAGTTTAGACAAGTGATTGTCTGCCGCCATAACTGAGGAGGCTGAGTCCAGAACTACACAGGAACTATCAAGACTCTGTGATGTTTTTCTGTGAAAGCTGCTGCGGACAGCGATGGCTGACCTTTTTCCCTCTAAATGTGGGGTGGCATTCTGAGACAGAGGCCATCGCTTCGTGTCAGAAGCACTCGGGAGTTGGAGTCCCAGATTCCCAGAGTGCTACTTTATGTCTTAAGGCAGAGAGCTAACACCTAGGCACTTAGCTCCATAGCATCGCTCCCTCCTCCTTTCTCACCCTTTACCCAAGTGGCATTGCGCTGGAGGAGGAGGTGGGATCACAGTCCCAGAGGTGTTGCTGGACCTGTCCACAGCCTCAGAGTCTGCGTGTTCCACTGTGCGTGTGTTGCTTGTTGTCTGTATCTGCTGTAATACATGGACCTGCTTCATTTTGTCCCTGATCTGTTGTGGTTACTTTTTGCTCAAAGCTGGAATCTTTAACAATTACGAGGCCAAATGCTGCATTTCCTGTTGGAGTAGCCTCTAAAGCATCTTTGAAACAACCAACAAACTATCATTTTTATTAGTTAAGATAATTATATATTATATTCAACAAAGCTAGAAAGTTGTGGTCTAAACATTAAGGCCACTTCATTACGGCGAGTCAGCCTATTAGAGTGCAGCAGAGTTGACGTAGGAAGTTGATCAGAGTTGGGAGTAATTTCACGGTTCAGCCTCCATTTTCTCTCACGCTTGTCTGACTTCCTGTTTCACCTTCTATGCTGCTATGTTTTATTTCTACATTCACATTTTCTCGTTTCAAACACTTGAGTTTCTTGAGCATCTTGAAGCTGCTCAGATACGATTCAAGAGGCTAGAACCTGGACCAGGACCTGGACCAGGACCTGGACCAGGAGCTGGGTGGAGGACTGAGTCCGGTAGGGACACAGTCAGAGAAGGATAATTGGTCGTCAAACATGACACCCAGATTTATACAATTTATCATTAGTGTATTATTGTGAAGCACACAACTTACCTGCATCATATGTGCATAAAAGTCTAATCTGAAACAGACTCAAGTGTCAGTTTGGACCAGTGAAGACGTCTGGTTCGGAAACATCACGTATTAAAACACCAACTGATTAGTTCACAAACGATCTGCTCTCTCAAACACTTCCCTGTAAATTAGTCAGAGGCTCTGATACTGTTGGAGGATCTGGTGTTTCCCTTTCCCGCCTTCATCTGATTGTCAGCAGAAAAGTCCTTTCCTTGAAGCAGAGAAAGAGTTCTGGAGTTGAAGGTCAGATGTCGGTCATGTCCGAAGGTTCACGCTCTCGAGTCTTATGGCAAACACAGTTGCATAGCTGAGCTGGTTCACTGGTGAGCAGGGGCTGTAAAAGCACTCTCACGCACACTCCAACAAACACACACACACACAGGTTTGCACGCGAATTCGAGGATGGTTGTCGTGGAGCGCTGCAGCATCGGCTAATGGCTTTCACAGTCTCCTCCACTATGTTGCCTGCTGCCAAATCTGCAGCCTTGTTCCTTCTTATTTCCTCGTTTCTCACCAGGAAAACATGAATTCTTGAAAATGTAAAAAAGTGCTAATCAATCTTTATCAGCCTTTGGACTCGAATATTCACATTTATTACCTTTATGCTCTTAGAAACACAAAGCACCTACAGTCACTATCACTTCCTGTATTGACTCAGTAAAGAAAATCAGTATCACCTTCTCTGTCTCTTCCATGAAATTATGGAAATGTCACGTTTTTCCAACTAGGGCCCTTTAGCATCATGGAGTGCTATAAAAACCCAGACAGTTCCTCTCAGTGTTGGTCTCAGAGCCTCCAGATTCACAGAAAGAGACAAAGATGCTAATCTTCAGTGTTTTCCCTCGGTGGCGAGCTCGCAGCTCGGCCTTTGGCACCGTGTGATGTGGAAACATCCTGGACCACCAGCTCTAATCAGACCGATGACGGTTAAAGACAGCGCCTGTGTGTGTCTGTGTGTGTGTGTGTGTGTGTGTGTGTGTGTAAGGGGGCTGATGGCCCAGACAGCTTTGATCCTGAGCCCTTGTCATGTTTATGGGGGTGTTGAGAAGGGTAAGCCAGGCCAAAGAAACAGGTCACAGACTATCAAGGCAACGTGTGCATAAGGTTAATAGTGTGTGTGTGTGTGTGTGTGTGTGTGTGTGTGTGTGTGTGTGTGTGNTGTGTGTGTGTGTGTGTGTGTGTGTGTGTGTGTGTGTGTGTGTGTGTGTGTGTGTGTTCGTCCATGCAGCCTTGGTTGTCTTTATTGCCTCTTGTACATGCTTGAACTCACACACAATCATCAATCAGCATATTTTCTAAAGTCTTCAAAAGGCTCTAAAAGCTTTTGAATTAAAATCTCAAGAAGAAGAAGAATCTGCTCCAACCTCAGGTTGTTGGTTAGTGAAGCTTGTCCACAGCTGAGGTGAAGATGATGAGGATGATCGGAAAATTCAAAATGTCTCAACTTGCCAAGGCCAAATTAACTATTAGGGCAGAGAGGGCCCAGGGCAGTGAGGGCCCATGGCAGTAAGGCCCCTGGAAACATCTCAGATCTCAGTCTCTTCCTCTGGTGCTGCAGCAGCGAGTGATGACACTTGTTCACAGGGGGTCAGAAAAGCTAATGTTGCTCCATCTCAGCTAATGTGGAGCTAATCTGAGGTTCAGTCTGACTGTTCTCCAGCAGCTGGTGGAGCAGCTAACATCAGCAGCTAATATTAGCAGCTAACATCAGCAGCTAACATTAGCAGCTAACATCAGCAGCTAACATCAGCAGCTAACATTAGCATCTAACATTAGCAGCTAACATTAGCAGCTAACATCAGCAGCTAACATCAGCAGCTAACTTTAGCAGCTAACATTAGCAGCTAACATTAGCAGCTAGTGCTTTTTCTTTTCATTATCATGTGGCATTTGAATGTTGGTGCCCAAGGTGGAGCTGTAACTACGTCCATTTCCTGAGGTTTGAGTAAGTGTGAAGGTAAAGAACAATCCCAGCCTGCACACTACACACACTACACACACACTGCACACACTACACACACACACTGCACACACACACTACACACACACACACTGCACACACACCACATAATACCGTACACCAGCGAGTACATTTAGAGTTTGTGTCTGTACAGCAACAAAAAAAAAAAATCACCTTTATGTAAAAGAGCCCGTTCTTCACTACACCCTCCAGTCATTACTGTAACTACCCCCCCCCCCCACCTCCACCCTAACCCCCACCATCACTTTACAACCAGACGTTTACTCGCTCACCAAAAGTCCAGACGCTGTGACACAACGCCCTCAGTGAGCAGTGTTAGTGTAGAAATGCGTTGTGGCTGGAGGAGGTAAGAGGCTTACAGGTCAGGCTCCTTCTCCTCAAACAAAGACCGATTATCCCACTTTCTAACAGGAAGGGTGGAATGCACCGCACCACGCCACGCCACGCCACGCCGTTCGCAACCGTTCAGCAGAGAAAGGGTCAGGATCAGTTCTCGTAATGTGATCGTGGAATGTGTATAAGAGGGTGTGTGCATTTTGTGTGTTTGTGACGGCCTCTCAACTACACTATGTGTGTGTGTGTGTTAGGTTGAGGGTGAGCAGCCATGCATGGCGCCGAATCCTCCTTATTCTTGAATTCCTGGTAAAGATGCTTATTTGAGCCCCTCTTCACGTGTGTGTGTGTGTGCATGTGCGTGTGTGTGTACGTGTGTGTGTGCGTGCTCACTCTGAGTGAACTGACTAAAGCTGCCCTTTAGCCCGTGGCACTCTCTCTCTCTCTCTCTCTCTCTCCTCGTCCTCTCACTCTTGAGTGGCCACACACTAAGAGGACAGATCCACTCACAACAGGAAAGACAGCGACGCAAACGAAGACACAACAGCTTCTTTTACAGGATCTGTGTTTCCACACGAGCAGGTGACTTTGACCAATAACTCCACATCAGGTTCCTTTTAAATTACAAAACCAGTGTTTTTAGCAGGTTATTGTTCCTGAACTTCCATTTTTTCAGACCATTTTCAAGTGTAGCTTTAGATTTTAGATATTTTTTCACTTCATTCATCATAAGCTTAAGCCTAATGAATCATGAAGGAAATTCTGGTCAGTTTGCTCCAAACTACAGAAACACAAGACCAGAGTAACAATATAAAGCTAAAAATAAGTCAAATATGTGTAAAAGACATCAATATAAAGTGCATGAGGTGTAAACGGTGCCTTATGAGATTGAAGGATAAACTGGTAGAAACTAAATAAACTATAGTTTGACCACAATTGTATAAAATCAAAGCAACTGAACTGATTTACCCTAGAATGGAGCCTGAGGCCGACTTACTGCTCTGAGCTAATTGATCAGTTTGTATAGTTTCCTTGTAGATTTTCATGGCATGGAAATGAATGGAAACCAATGCTTTTCTTTGTGATTAGTTAAATACATGAAGTCAATACAAAAATATCCTGATGTGTGTTCCACGTTATATGGTTTCTGTGATTAAACAAACACAAGCGCCTGAGAATTATCTTCTGCTCAAAAGATGTTACTCTAATTCATTGCATTGTGTTGTGTTGTGTGCAGGCTGTGTGTCTGAGTTATTGTCTTATTGTCACAAGTGTGTGACACTGACTTCAGTGATAAACTCCTGAAGGAAGTTAGTTCAGATCTGGATCAGTCTGAGCCTTTGACTGGAGCATTGCTGCTTTACTTCTGTGTGTTTATCCATCCATTCTCATCCTCCATCTGAGTTTATTGTAGTGACAGAATAAAGACAGAGAGACATGGACAATAAGATATTTAGAGCATTAGAGGCTTTGGAGCTGATTTTTCATCATTACTGCTCCAAAGAATGATGGGGTTTGAATCCAGAACCTTCTTGCTGTGAGGCGACAGCGAGAACCGCTGTACCACCATGTCACCAGAAATGCAGATGAACACAGAATGTGATTGAAAAGAGTCAGAAACTTTCTGTTGTTTCTCAGTCTGGAGGAAAAGGAAAGATAAAAGCAGTAAAAGACAAATGATGAACTCATTTGTCGTGTCAGTCCATGAAATAAGATGCTCACTCATGTACGCTTCAATGTGATGATTTAACAAGCCTGTGTGTGTGTGTGTGTGTGTGTATTTGTGTGTCTGAAGGCGGTGTTCAACTTTGCTGTCATGTGATGACTTCATGTCATCAGGGCCAGAGGGTCTAAGGTCCAGCCTGTCTCCATCTGTTGCACACACACACACACACACACACACACACACACACACACACTCCTCCCTCTAATGTGCCATTGTCGGTCGACTCCTTTAATGCGTGGATGCACTGTGACGTTCTGAACTTGCCTCGCCGTCGCTGGTTTACATCAACGTGGCGGTTGATGTGCTCATGTTTGGAGGATGTTGTTGTTGTTGTTGCTCGGTGGCACTGTGGCGAAGGGCGAGGAGAAGAAGAAGAGCCTCCCTCTGTCTCTCTGTTCTTCTCCCATTGGCTGAAGAGTCTGGAAATGAAATGTGATCCTCAGAGTGAAACATCAAACAGCCAGCAGCTGCTGGGCTGTCAGGTCACCCAACGGTCAGAGGATGGACCACAGCCTCCTGTGTGCATGTGTGTGTGTGTGTGTGTGTGTGTGCGTGTGTGTGTGTCTATCTGTTTGAAGGTCTTTCATTCTGTTTGGTGTGTGTGACATGTGCTTTCATGAATGTAGCTGTGGTCTTTCACTCACTGCACCATAAAGCTTTAGTGTGTATGTGCACATCTTTACATGTCACACACTCCACCTGTGTGTGTGGTGCACGCCGTGTCTCCTGACAGACGGAGGCTAGCTGCTAGCTTAGCAGCGGCTGAGGAGGAGGAGCAGGAGGAGGAAGATGGAGGCCGTCACAGCGTCTGGTCTGGCCGTCGGGGAGAGGCGCTGAAATGCTGTCGGGAGGCGGGGAGTTCAGGGCGGGAGTTGGGGTATCAGGGGCATCTGTCTTATTTTTGGCATGTGGAATGGGTCAGTAACCGTGTAGGCAGGCGAGCCGAGCGGCTGGCGTAGCCCAGCCAAAGCAGATGGTTGGGGGGGTCACAGAGGGGTCATTCCTGTGTTATCTATGCCACATGTACATGACATTCTGACAGCAAAGGCAAATCTGTAGGTGTTTGTCTCCCACAGACGACAGGAAGGATGAAAAGATCTCCACTGTTCTCACGTTGTAGTCACATGTAGAGAGTAAATATGAATTTACTGTGATGTCAGTGTTCATTACCACCCTGATGTAACTACGTAATCACCATTAACATGACACATTAACACTGGACGATTCTGTAGCAGCCACTTTTATGTTGTATTTCCTGAATCTGAACGGAGGCTCTGAGGACAGACTGGGTGTTTTAGCCCCTATGAATGAAACTGACTTCACTGCCTGTGTTAACTATGAGGATTAAAGTCAGTCAGATATTGTGGATGAGCTTAGACACTGAGTCCTTTCTGCATTTCTGTGGCCACAAGGATCCACATGATGCTAATGTCCTCCCCATGTACACACACCTGTTCTGTCCAGAATGCATCACATGATTGGTCCACGCAGGAACTTTTGTCAGTAGCTCTGTCCCAATGAAGGACCTGGTCTACAGAGGTTCAGCCATCGTGGATCTTAAAGGCTGAACCGAAATGAGACGTCTGGTCTCCGGGACCAGTCGGCGTCAGCAGAATTGCTCGATGAGTTCTGGTCTGCAGGTCGTTGCTGTGTTGTAGCAGCTAAAGGTGCATTCTGGGATCAAACAGGAGGAGAGGCGCAGCAGGAGCTCGTTCGTGTGCAGCCAATAAGTTTTTCCTGTGGACCTTCCTGTCTGGCCTTCTGTTAGCACCTCCTGCTAAGCTAACACCGCTCCTCATTAACACTGGCTGTTAGCTGCAGGCTAACCTCCTGGGCTTGGCTGTGAGTCCACCTGTCCAGGCTCCACTGTCATCAGAGGCCGTGTGTTTAGAGCATTAGTTTGTGTCTTTTTTTTTTTTCCAGTTGTCAGATGAGAGTTGTGCATTTGTACATTTGTGTGAATTGACCCCCCCCCATACTAATCAGGATTAAAATCTTGGCAGGGCCTCATTTATTTTGTCTTTTTTGTTGTCTTTTTCTGTGGTTAATCTGTGGCCCCTGGTAATAATCTGCCCTACAGTCACAGATAAAAACAAATCGGGCTGTGGGGAGAGAAACGAGGCCGAACCTGAATATGAAAACAGCTGGACAGGCAGCCGCACAGCGACCTTGGAAAGTGGGTCTGTGCAAAGCATTACAAAAGCCCTGGGAGACACTCAGCCAATACATAAAGGACACTGTCTGCTCATCTTCTCTCCTCCTCTTCCTCCTTCCTTCCTCTTCATCCCTTTCTCCAGACTACTCTCTTTTTATATCCCTCCCGAGGTTATTCTCTTCCTCTTCTACACGTCTGCTGTCTGTTTCTTCATTCACTCTTTTGTTCAGGGTTTTTTTCTCTGTTCCTTTTAAAGTGATCCAACCTAGTTTTTTACTAAAACCCACCATGTTGGTGCAGAACGCTGAGAGCCGATGAACAGGTGAAGAGCTTTTTTTTTAATGGGCATTTTCATTCATTTCTTTGTTGCAGTGAAAAACTACTGATACACAGCAAAGTTATAAATATGTCAAACATTAAGATCTTAACGTGGACACTGGGTCTGTAAAGTGAAGAGCCTTAAACCTTCATTCTCTCTAATGACCATCAGGGGGCGACTCCACTGGTTGTTAAAGAAGTCAGATTGTATTGAAGTCTATGGGAAAATGTCCCTACTTCTCCTTGATTTATTAGCTCAGTAAACGTTTTCCTAATGAGTTTATGGTCTCAGTCTCTAGTTTCAAGTCTTCAATACAACATGATGTTCATTTTTTAAATGATGGTCCATTTAGAGGAAAATAGACCAGAAAGCAGGGGATGGGTTAGGGGGTGTGGCTACTGTGTGATTGACAGACTGTAGCACCCAATCAGGATAGAGGACAGAGCAGGTCAGCTCCACCCCTCACTCCTCCTCAGCTCCACCTTCTCCTCCAAAGATGGTTTCTACTGGCTAAAAAAAACCAAGATGGCCGACAGACAAATGTCAAACTGGAGTCTTTAAACCAGCAGCTCACAGACGATGGTGACGTCACTGTGGGGTGACACGACCCGAGGTTTGGTTCCAGCTTTGTTTTGACTCAGTGTGAGTGAGGATGTTAAAATTAAAAGCACTTTTTATCTTTGTTTACATGGAACCTGAATGTGACCTGATAAATTCAAACATTAACCAGGTTCCTGCTCAAAAGTACAGGAAAGTGTCTGACTCCTCTGCATCCTGCTCCCTCTGTTGTTGCATGGTCTTATAGTGTGTTAACATTTAACCGCAGCATGAACAGAAAACTGAAGCTGTACAGTTCTTGACCTGCAGAACGTTTCCACTTCTGAACTGAAACTTCTGCTGTTTTAATGTTTTTGACTCATCTGGCTTTAGTGATTTGTGATGATCACATCGCTCATCGATATGTTTCTGAACATTTCTTAAAGGAGCGTTGTAAGCTTTTCTGTTGCTACGTAGCTAATGTTAGCATCAGCAGCTGTTTACTCACCAGTCTGAACTTCAGCATCAAACTTTACCCTTTACTCACCAGCATCTGTCTCCAGAGGAGCAACAACCTATTGATCTGCTGACTCTGCTGAAGGTAGCATGCTAACCAGCTAGCTCTACCCTGTCTCTTCACTTCATTCTGATGGCGACTCACTGCTGCCTGAGGAGGAAGCTGCTCAGAGGGCGTGTTTTAACCTCTGGGTCAAATCAGTGGTCGAGGCTGCGACCATCACCACGTTTGGGTGAAGCGGCGGACAATCCTTTTAATTATGGCTTATTTAATTATGACAGATTATTTTATCTAATCGTTTACAGAATAAGAAGCTGGAACCAAAAAAGTACTCAAAATATTGATGTGGTTGGTTTTTTTTTTGTTTTTACAAATTTTCTGTTGATTTTAATCTTAAAAGGTGTTTATTAATGTAGAGAAGATGAAAATCTGTTCTGAAGTGTGCAGAATATAAATTATCCTTAATTCGCTGATCAACATCATAATTATCAATAATTTTGTTTTGCCATCAGGTCTTCAGAGCCTCGTTCTCCTGATGCTCTGAGCTCTTTGTTTCTGCTTCAACTAGAGAATCAGCTCTTTCTAACAAGCCCTGATTTGTCCTGTGTGACACTGACTTCAGTGGATAAAGTGTGTGTAGCTGTGTTGAAGTTTTCTTTGGTTATTCTGGTTTACAGTGTTTTTATCTAGAAAATAAGGAGAAGTTCACTGTGTTTTTAGTTTCCTCTTGTTCTCTGAGCTACTATCCCCTATTACAGTGAACAGAGTCTTTACTGAGTCTCAGATATAATGAGCTGAGGTTGAGCTGAGTCTGAAGATGAGGAGACTTGGGGACATTTTTAAAAAACCCTTTAAAAGCCTTAATGTGGCTCTAAAAGGGTTAAAGTGAGTCGGGGCCTAAAGTCTAAAGGCAGGTTGACCTGAGGAACATGTGATCCAGTCCTGAGAGCAGGACCTTCATCAGATCTGGTAATTAACCTTTGAGTGCTTTGTAAATCAATAGAAACCAGTGTTGATTGTTGAATTATAATTATACTTGTGTGTATTTTCTACGAGTTAAAAAGGACAATATAACCTAAACCTGACCAATCCACTCGTGCACCTGTCTGCTCCCATGTCAACCGTCCGTGTGTCAGCGCTTGGTGGAAACAAGTTGGCGGCAGTCGGCCAACTTTGAAGCTGCTGGCATTCCTTTGTCAAGCCGGCCCTCAGACACCGGCAGCCTCCTCGAGAGACACTCTCACCCCCTTACACAAACTTTAATTAACTTGTGTGTGCAAGTCTGAATCTCCCAGCTTAACCTTTGACACACTGTCTTACCTGAGCACCGCCTCTACAAGTGCCCCCCTGCTGACAGACAAAGGCTGCATAAAGACAAGATTAGCTGCTCGCCATTGTCTTTTTTTTTTGCTCGTCTTATTGGAAAGGTCTCCGGGGCTCCGAGCCCAAAAGGCCATTCAACGGACCAGAATCAAGCACTTGAGCTTTCAGACTGGAGGCCAAGGGCCATCTGGTAGTCCGCTTGTAGTTAGCAGTGGCTCAGAGATTTTGGACCTAGCCTTGTAAAACCTCTCATGGTGAATAGAAGTGGAATTATGTTGGGCAAATCCCTAGGTTGGAGTTGAGAGTTGTGTTGGTGTCTTTGTGTGTGTGTGTGTGTCTGTGTGTGTGTGTGTGAGCTCTGTCTGGCTCCGCTGTGGCTGCCTGAAAGAGGTTTGGACACTTGGATAATTGCTTGGACCTGACGCCGACCATACACCCTTCTCCCCCTCACAAAACCATATCCGCTATATCAGCTTTATGTGAGTTTTTTTGTGCCTCTGCCCTCACTGTAAGTGTGTGTGTGTGTGTGTGTGTGTGTGTGTGTGTGTGTGTGTGTGTTTGTGGTCAGGCAAACTATAGAGAAGACTCATAAACCCTAGAAAGAAAGTCTCTTTGTGAGCTGCGTGCGTGTTTCCAAACTACTCCTGACCTCACTTAGGATCCACTCAGCTGACCATAGTTTTGAGTATGTGTGTGTTATGTGTGTGTTTGTGTGTGTGTCTTCAGGGGGAAGTGGCTTTAGGGGAGGCAGCTTTACAACTGACACTGACAAGTCGTTTGGCACTCCAAACCTTCCAGTCTCGCCACTGTCCTTGAAATTGGATCAACACGACAGGATATGTCTGCCCCTGTGTGTGTGTGTGTGTGTGTGTGTGTGTGTGTGTGTGTGTGTGTGTGTGTGTGTGTGTACAGACTTTTCATGCCTCCCCTTTTTTAAACCAGTATTTCACTCTTCTCTGTTCTTCCTCCTGCTATCCTCCATCGTCTTCCTCCACAAATACCCAAAAACTGCAGCTCAGGTCAGTTGAGTGTTTCCTCTGCGGCCACCAGCATATGTAGAGCCTGTGTGTGTGTGAGAGAGAGAGTGTGTGTGTCTCCCATAAAACCAGGCTGGTCTTTTCCAAGCACTTACAGATAATCCCCACAATTAGCCACAAAGGCAGCGCAGCACTTTGATCAGCGCGGGGCAATGTGGAACTCCTCAAAGATACGCTCCTCTTCCATCGCTATCTGCCTCTCCTCCCAGTCGCACTTTAGCAAACTGATACTACACACTGCATCTGTTAAAGGGGGGGGGTCAAACATCGGAGCTCTCCCTCTCTCTCTGTATTCTCCCCCCTTTTTTGTAGGATGAAACGTGGCCCTTTTAATGTCAGGCAGTTTGGGGTTTGTGATTACAGCATGTACGGCAGTTTGTTTATGGGTTGAGTTACTGTTGAGAGGCCAAGCCAGGCCACACAGATATCTGGGCAGGCGCAGAGGAGGAGAAGGAGAAGAGATGAAAGTAAATAGGGCCTGAGAGAGAGAGAAAGGACAGGGGTGTGACGGGGAGATCGTGAGCAGAGCGTTTCACTGGGATGTTTTCATCAGTCGAACCACTTGTCTCCAAAGATTAAGTTCATAGATACGTTCTGCAGGAAGCTGAAGCCTGGTTTATGTAATGTTATCAATATAAAAACTGTTTGCACAGTATTTCATGCTAAACTCGTTCTTCTCTGATTAAAATACGTTTTGGTCTTTGATGGTAAGTGGAGACATGATTTCCGGATGTTTCTGGTTTTATATACATGATATTATGTGGTAATATTTTTCCTCTTTAAAGTGTCTCTGTCTCTGGGATGGGAAACATCCCTCAGAGTAATGTCCTCTGACTTTTATGTTGTTATAGAGAAGCGAGCGCCGTCTTCGTGCTGCAGACTGGAGGATGTTCCTGTAGAGGGTTAGTGTGTCCTGGAGGGCCATGCTGCCTCCTGCTCTGGGTTTGTCTGATTTTTGTCAGCCTCCACACACTCAGACGTGTTGGTGTAAAGGGATAGTTGTTGTTATTTGCGGGCTTGTATGAGGTAGTTGTGTATAGTCAGTGTGTTTCCTGTTCATAGGAGCAGCAGGAGCACAGGTACACAAGCTGAGTGATGAGCTGCTATGGCCAGGAGAAAAAAACTGTTTTAGACACTTTTAATCCTTCTGGAGCCACATTCAGTCTTTTCCTGATAACGTTGTCATTTTTAAAAACATCTCCAAGTCTCCTCATCTTCAGTCTCAGCTCAACCTCAGCTCATTATATCTGAGACTCAGTCAAGACTCTGTTCACTGTAATAGAGACACAAAAGAGCCAATTCTTTAGTTTAAGGAGAAAAAGAGGATTGATAATCATATGTTATCATTGAAGATTCATTCGATCTAAATCAACATGGAGTCACAGTCTTGTCCGTGTGACCTCGGTGCTACAGTGTCAGTCGTCCTGCAAATGAGAATAAATCAGACAGAATCAGCAGCAAGTGAGAGAAGGAATCAAAAAAGGAATAATTGGAGAAAAGTGTCACTCAGACAGAAGTAAGACAGGAAGTAAGACAGGAAGTAGGACACACACACCGGATGCACCATGTTTAAAACACACACATAAATGCACTCATGTACACTGGAATGTGCAAACTTCTCCACCCACTCAGACAAATGCACACAGCTTTAAGAAAGCAACTACACACACACACACACACACACATATGAACCACACATCCAGCCTTACCAGGGAATATGATGACTCAGTGATGACCCCACAACATCTCTCTCCTCTTTCACACTCCTCTCGTCTTTTTCTCAGCCCTCCTCTCTGGCCGTTCACATAACCCTCTAGGACTCCAGAGGGGATGAGAGCGGAGGGGGGGGGCCAGAGGGAGGGATGAGAAATTACAAGGAGGGGGTACGACAGGGCAGACTGTGTGTATGTGTGCAGAAATAGCCCTGGGTAAACAGAAGCTAGCATGGGAACGTAACCATCTTAGCACTGTGCCACTGTCAGAAAGCCCCGCCACCTCTCTGCACGTCCCTGCTCCTTTTTCCCACAATCCTCTTGTTCTGCAGCAGAAACACAGTCACATAGCGGCGTTTCACTTGTACCATGGTGTAGAGTATAACCTGCCGACCACAGCTCAGGCTGCACGACGACACTGGCACAATTCGCTTTCAACCTGGGTGCTTTTATTTTGTTAAATTTAAAATTCAAGGTCCATTCACAAGGTCTTTTCTGGAGCTTTCAGCTGTAGTTTGCCTAATTTAGGAATTTCTATGATCTCTATTAAAAAGACAGGAAATGGACCTTGAGTCAAACTAATGTTTCCAAGGTCAAAAATTCAATCAAAATTTCAAATTTGAATATTTTATCCTTGGTAAAGCAGTAGCTGCCGCCTGCTAACGCTGCTAAACCATAGCTCTGTTTTTATTACCTGAGGTCGGGTCACGGAGGCAGCAGGTCAACAGAAGTAGATCAGCAGCGTTTTCCAGCTCTTTATGTTGCTGCTACCTCTTTTTCCATCATTTCATCATTTCAGATAATAAAGTGAAATGACAGGATGATTCACTGTATTTGACTTTATTTGTCCACACCTGTGTGTAGTGTCGACAAAGTTACGTGCAGAGATCAGACAGTTAGCAGCAGAAATGATTTTAATGTGATGTGTTCTCACTTTGTTAGCAGCAGCTTAAATCACAGAATTAGCATCAGTTAGCTGACCAAGCTAACACAAACACTGCTGCACCTTCACTAACCAACAGGGATGAACACACACTTTGTCATAGTCACCTTCAGTGACTCCAAACACCACTGTTGTGTGTCTGTTGTGTGTGTTTAGCTACACAGCCAAATACACACCTCTTCTGCTGTCAGTGCATTATTGAATTGAGTTACTCACTACCAGTATGTAGTGTTGCTAATTTGAGGGCAGCATGAAGCTGAAGACTTCAGACAGAGAGGGTGACAGACAGAGACAGGGGACATGGACAGAGTACCACAGCCCTGGGAAAGGACAGATAAGGGAAGCCAGTGGCCGAACTCTGGGTCATTTGGCAGGGAAGGAGAGTCAGAGCTAGCTGGGCATAGCCTTGGGAAAAAGTGGGAATCCCCCGGAGGAAGGCAGCGTTGACCCAGCAGGGAGAGACTTATGGAGCCTGAGCAGGAGAATAGCAAGTGCTGCTGGGAACCGAGTCCCTCATGTCCTGCCAGGATGCTGCCGACCCCCACTGGACACACGCACTGTGGCCCCCATTCTGCTCCAGGTCAGGGGCTTCTGGGCAACTTCCCACCGATCTGTGTCCTGTTCTTTTCCTCCCTCCATCAGAGAGCCAACAGAAGAGAGGGATGGGGATCGATGGATGTTAAAATTAGTCGGTGGTTGAACTCTAGCTGTCACTCTCCAACCCACGTCTCTCCATCCGTCTTCCCTTCATCCATCTTGATCTTCTTGAGAAATACAGGGGACTTTACACACGGCCTTATCAGAAACAGAGAAATTGTTGGCAAAAAGCTGAAATATTCATTCCCATAGATTTTCTAAGACTCCACTGGAGAGATGAACGGCGTTTCTTCAACCTTTATGAAGATGACTGGACTTGTTTGAGGTCCTTGAAGACGTTTCAGCCTTTTGAAAGGTTTCTTCAGTTCCAAGGAACCTTTGGAAAAGCAGGAACGTCTCAAGAACCTTAAACAAGTCCAGTCGTCTTCATAGAGCTGTGAGTGATACCATGACCTGTCTGAGGATCTTCAGACACATGGTGAACATCATTCTTCTAAATTCTCATGTTGGTTCAAAGTCTGGCATCAGCATCATTATGTTTCTCCACCCGTTTACTTGGGTTTTTCTTTTGTTCTGTTTACCCATCTGTTCATTTCCTGTATTGTAATGTTCATATTCTGAATTTTCCCATCATCAGGTGAAAAATGGGCTTCAGGGTGAAGCCAAGTATCTCTTCCCTGGATAGATAAGGCTCAGTGAGGTGAAAGGTAGAGAGTTTATTCACACTAGAATAATAATAATAATGTTTATTGATAGAATATTTATTCCTACCTCCTGTATTTTGTATTCCTCTACAATTTGACGCAACCACATTCTGCTGTGCACTTTCAGGTGATCTAATCTTATCTGCTGTGTTTGCACTTGTGAATGGTACGGTCTGTATTATCTGTGTTTACTGTCCTTGAGCCTGAACTGGAGATGAACCTGGTCAAATCTGTTTTTATGACGTCCCCCGTTTTCATTAAAATGGCTCCCCCCACCTATGCTTGTAATTAAAAGGCAATAGGAGACTGGTGGTACCACCTGATATACCAGACCAGACAGTACCTGGTCTGAAGGGGGGGGGTTACCACAATGTTTACACATCTACACCATTACCACACAGGCAGGGCTTCAAACAATGAAGCATGATAGTAATGTTTTTGGATAGAAACTGCCCCCGGACGATATTATAGGTGAGAGCTGATACATGATTTTCCTCTTCGTGATATTAGATAAACGTCAGAACAAGCTGTGGTTGGACAGGTTGGACCTGGGCACATTCAAGATTTAACAGATATTGCACGCTGGTAACTGAGATTCAAAGGCCTGATTGAATGTAGGATATTCAGAAGTGATGCCTCCTGCTACGTCTGGATTTCTCAGTCACACACGTGGGCTCATTTTACTGGGCAAGATGTGGAAAATGCGAAGCCCCACCAAGGCTTGAAATGCCCAGGACAAGAGCAGCCTGAAGTGTTTCATCACTAACATCCATCCACCCTGATTAAATGCTATCACACAAGCCGAAAAGCACATTAGCTACGTTCACGCTTGAACTTAATATGCCCATTTAGTTTGTGTTAAAAAACAGCACGTTTCTTGACAGCAGGATCACAAAGAGCCCTTTAATGTCTTTTTTTGAAATGTTTCAGGAAGTAATGCACTTATTTGTCTTAAATTCCATTTGCAACACCCTAACTGCAAAAAAACAAGATATAACTCTGCACTCGTGTGTCCTGGCAGTCACATGTGTGTTGCAGTAGTTCTCATGCTTGACCAGTGCATGAGTGAAACCCGCTCACTCTGCTGACAGCCTGCACACACAACTCTTCTCTCTCACTTTATGACCATGTGAATTTGTCATCTCTGTAAAACACTTTATAAACGCGAGGCCTTGGAGTCACAGAGCGAGAGCTTTGATTGAAAGCAGGAAGAGCACACCCTCGACTTGGACCGAGGCTGAAGTGTTTGACACAGGTGGAGGAGACATATTGGCTTTAGCTCATCAGGAAGTGATTATTGGAATCACAGTCTGAAGGTTCTTATGCCTCCATGTTGGCAACAGCCAGGTCCAGAGGCAACAGGTCCTCCGTCCATCCAACTGTCTCACTGTTCATCTGAGCATTCGTCCCATTCTTCATCCTCATTCACTTGGAACCTTGAACTGCTCAGATGTTGAACTGGTCAAAGGTCACGGTCACAGTGACCTTGCAGAGTTTTGTCCTTGTGAACGTGATATCTTCAAGCAAATTCCTTCACATTTGGCAGAAATGTCCCCTGGGATGAAATGATCAGCTTTTGGAAGCCGAACCTCACTTTGACCATTTCACACTTCAGTCATGTCAACGTTTCACACAAGTGGTTCATATTTTATACGACTCTGGATCAACAGGGAACTTTCTTTTTGTGTCTAAAATAGGTGACATGACTAATGTCTAAATACTAAAGGGTAAACTCTTGCCCACCAGATAATGTTTAGAGTGTGTGTCGCAGAGCTTCAGTCTGATGTCGTTTACGGAAACAAACTGATAAGCAGTGAGTTCACTGTGCTTCATCACAGCATCTGACTTATTACAGTGAGAGGATGTTACACTGCCCTTTGGTCAGGTTGTCTCTCCCCTTTAAAGCATCAGCCACAACAACAGTCGATATTAGTCACAACTAAGTGAGTCACAGCTATGATGAACGCTGGTGTGTGGATGTGAGTTGACGCAGATCGAAGAAAAGCAGTGGGCGACACAAGTGGTTCTTTTTCTGGATCTTCTCTATTTGGGTATTGGATTGCGTAAACCCCCCCAGACCCATGAACAGCCCATTACGTGCTCAGGCCTCGGCCTCGTGTGAAGGGTCTTGCCTTTAGCGTGTGGGGCTTCCTGTCTCTGGGTGTTTGTGTTTAGGCACGTCTGAGGAGATAATGGCCCTGGGAGGCTGAGACATGGTGGTGTAATGGAGACAGATAACCCAGCCTCACTGTAAACACCTGTCCATACAGCGTGATTCATAGTATACACACATGTGGACACACACACGCACACACACACACAAAGGTGTTGTGGTCTGTGAGCCTAATGCGTGTGAGCATTGTGTTGTAGCTTTTATCCTTTATTGCCTCAGTTTGTGGAGGTTTTGGTTTTGGTCCTGACAGCTCAGTGTAAACACTTTAATTGAAGCTTCTCCACCAATCACGACACTCGTAACCAAATAAAGGGCGGTTGTCCAGTGACGTTCGCGTGGCTCGTTTTTTGCATTTAGCTTCAACATGTCCAGCTCTGATCTTTTCTTCTGCTTTAAACCCACATCTCAACAGGAAGTCGAAAAAAAAAAAAACAGTGTAATGTACTGCGTCCTCTGTGAACCTCATACAGTGACCCGCGGTTACCCACAACACCCCTCACCCCACCCTGACCCCACACATACTGTCTCAGTGAGTTACAGACGTAGAGTAAAGGTGTGAATGTGTTTTTTTTTCTGTTGTCATGGCAACACGACAAGTTTGAAATGGTGAGACGTTCACCAGCAGAAACGTCGTCCGACAAACTTCAAACACGCCACTGGAGCAGTTAGCGTGAGGAGGGGAAACCTGCTGACAGACAGTAGCTAAGATGGGTTATTTTACAGGACGTTCATGAGCCTTTATTTATCGGACTGTGGCGAGTGACAGGAAGTTGGGTCGGAGCGTTTGGGCCCACGTGGTATTTATCCACCCAAACTGAGAAGTCAGTTAATGTAGCGACAAAGGAGCGAAGTTGCTGACAAATCATATTGAAAGAGAAACAACCAATGGGGAAACACTTGGTCAGTCACAAATGAGAGAAACCTGTGATTTTGCAAAATGGTCCAATATATTTGTCTGGTTAAAAAGCTCCATGTGCATCGACTGGGCAGAGAAAACTACTTTTACTTTTTCTTCTGTTGTTGTTTTGCTGATATAAAGACTCAGTTTCAGATGAATAAACAGTGTCTGAAGTCACTTCAGCTTGAGCCCTGGTGTGGATGTTCTGCTCTGACAGCACGCAGACATTTAAATACCTCTTGTCTCTGGATCTGGTGTTCATTTGGTTAAGCAACAGGCCCATGTGGTTTGGTTGCATGCACTAACTGTGCAACTGAGACCATCCAGCCTGGGTATGGTCATGTGTCTATGTGCATAGCTGTTTCTGTGTTAAAGTGCGTGCGTGTGTGTGTTTGTGGACGCCAGGCTGTCTCCAGTGGAGGAGGCCCAGTGTGTCAGTGTGGAGGTGGAAGGGGAGAGCAGGGCTAGCCTCTATAAATCAGGCCAGATTACAGAGGTAGAGAGGCCTGCTACTCCCCTCCACTGCCCGGCCTCCTCTGCTTTATGTCAGCCGACACACACGCCGTTAGAACTGTGTGATTTAGTGGACGCTGTCCCAGCTCCGGATAGGTCGGGAGACACAGTCCCCGGTCTTCACCCTGCTGTACAGTTGGTATTTTCTCTCTTAGCACCGTCCCTTTTTATGTCATGTTGACATGTTTGCACCAGCTTTATATTTACGGAGGAACATCAGCAGTAATGTCAGGTTTCTCTAAATTAACAAGCATCTTTCTGGAGCTTTCAGATCTTTGGTCGTCACGTCGGGAGAAACCCAGAGCTGAGGAGGGAGATGCACCAATTCCTCCGCTGACAGTAGCCCGCAGTGCGCGTTCAACGCAGCCACAAGACATGATGTGTTTTGATTAAGGGCTGAAGCCACAATCACAGACATGTCCCAGTGTTCGCAGCTACATTATACTTATGTGCCTTCACTTCCAGCTGATGAAAAGCAACTTTGAGGCAATATCACAACGTATATTGTGGAATGCATTGAATAGAACTCTTCACTAACTATGTGCAGCCTACATATGCACGCACTAATCATAACCGAGCTCCGTGCACCGGCTGAGGCCTGTAGCTGGAGCATGTGGAGCAGATTTTGAGACCAGAATAATTTATGTTTTACATTAGTGGTCGAAAAGTACTTGGAGAAAGAATAAATTGTTTTGCAGAGATGGTTTTGGCTAATTGTTCTAATTACTTTTGTGTTGAAGTTAGAGAGCTGCATATTTTACATTTATGTAACAGCTACACTTAGAATTTCCATATTATTGGATTTGAGGAAATTAAATTTTAAAAAGTTTCCCAGTTTTCTTCATGGCAGTCGACTTCAGCGTCTACATCCACTGTGACTTTGGTTCATATCCATATTATGGAAAATAACTTTTATTTTGAAGAGCAAAGTTATGTCATTTATTTCCTATAGAAAAACTCTGAAATAGTCTGAACTCACTGTCACTTACTATCAACCTCATATCACAGCTTCATCAGCAGATTGACTGAGGCTCAGTGACTCAGTGTCATGTGACCAAACACTGTCATTGAACAAAGTTAGGTTACATCCACGCTGCTACATTTTCACTAAAAAATGACTTTTTCAAAGATGAATGATTTGCTCATTTAAGAAAAGATCGTCCGTACTATCACACCTGCTCCAGGGCTCTACTTGTACAACTTGTGGTGAATCCTCTGAGATTATGACAAGGAAACATGGCCGCCTTCATCTGGGTCCAGCGGTTTTTCTGAAAGGTCTCAGATGAAGATCAAACTTTAAAACGCATCATTGATTCTGACTTTATCTTTTCATCTGATGTTGTTTTACACCATTTCCAACAATTTAGCATCATAACCACTGTCATAAATAAACCTGTGTTTGCAGATGTGTTACTTACTTGTGTTACTTCTCTTCCTGTAGCAGCTGATGCTAATGTGTAGCATGAAAAGCTGAAAACCTACAGACCTGCACAAACCCTTGATGAGCTCCTTATCAGTGGTTAAACCAGCACTGGTTCAATGTGTCAGGCTGCTCTTCCCCCTCTGTCCCGCTGCCCCCATGAAAGACTTGATGGAGCTTTTTACAAGCAGCTCGTGCTAGCTCCTGACACACAGAATAAGCAGCGTATTCATCACGGATATCTTTATACTGCGATAATAATTTGTCTTTGAAGCCACTTCGCAGTCATGGCTGTATTTGAAATTTTTTCTGCATCAAGGCTCTCACAAGATCTTGGCTTTTTATCCTGGGATAAGGCTTTTAATGTGCCCATTCTTCATCCCTGACACCGAGAGTGATTATTTGTTATGTTTTCAGTAGCCCTATCGTTTAGGCAGCTCAGATCACCCGGCTATATAATCCCCTTTCAAAACCTTCCAATGTCAAATAATGGTTTTCATGTTTTTCTTTCCTATTTTTGGGCAAGGAGAGTCGGCAATATGATGTTATGGCCCATCCAGCACTTCTCTCTGTTCTCTCTCACCATAGTTTGGAATTTAATTGTGTTTTGACAACTCTTTCCATGGCTGGCCCAATTATAGCCTCCAGTTGGGCTGGTAATGATAGTTGTTAATGGGGTGAAAAATGGACGTGCATCTCTGACAGAAACCATAAGCAGATCCTTTGAAAGGAGAGGTGGGAGCCAAGGAAAGCAGAGGCAGGAGTGACCTCGCCGCGCTCCCGCTCCACGAAGGCCTTTATATAGCATACGCAGCTCCCAGCCTCTGTCCTCCAGGACCGTTACCATCCTGTCATGTGTGTGTGTGTCGTCCGTTTTGTCAGCGTCGAAACATCAGAGCAGTCGGTAGCAGTGTCAGCGCTACTGTACGAGGCCATGGGAATGACTCCGAGCGAAGCGTCACACACACAGACACACATTTCTAAATGTCGTTAAATTTCTCACGCTTTTTTCCTTCCCTTCCGCTCGCTTCTCCTCCTCCTCCTCCTCTTCTGCCTGTTTTTTCCTCCCTTGTTTCTCTTGTTGCAGGGAAAGTATTGATCGGCTTCTTCCCAAAGTTATTTTTAATCAAAGATAAACAAGGAATCCACATTTCCTTGGGAGATGTGGGGTTGCCCAAAGTGTTGTGCTCTTTCTTACAGTTTTCTTTATGCTCGGGGGAGGCACTGACTGGGAGCAAGAGATGGTTTGTGTTGCATAAGGGGGGAGGAGAGAAGGGGGAGGGGGGGGGGGGGTCCGACGGGTGTTTAGAGAATAACACAAGTGCCACCAGCGAGTGGGAGACGTGGGAAGTCCGGCTTTAGTCTCAGTTAGTTGTAGCACATCCTATTATTATCCCTCGGACTCTGCAACAACGCTGACCAGAAGAGACCCTGAACACACACACACACACACACACACACACACACACACTCAGTCAGAGTTCTCCCCTCTCTCACACACACACAGGCCAGGCCATTCCCAAGTCTTATTTCTTCTGGACTTTATGGGAACACTTAAATTTAGCCCTGGCAGGGAGAGCAGGCATAATAATCAAAGCTCTTGTCACCAGGCTCCCAGTGCTAGGTGGTCTGGCTGCTCTGGAAGGAAAGTCTCACCCTTTCACCAGTGGAAGACATGTTTCCTTCTTTGCACAATGGCACAACCGGGACTTTTTCCCCCCCTCTCCCCTAATATCCTCAGCACATGCAAACCAGCCAGTATAACTGACACCTCTGTAACCAGTGCAGGGGCAGTTTTGGACTGGGGTCAAATTCAGAGTCTGTTTTGTGGAGATTTCATGTCGTCTGAAGGTTTTTATAGGGCTGGATAAATGAGACCAATGTGATGTCAAGTGATCAAATGAAGCTTTTCTTTTGTGACGGAGCCAGGGAAACTGAAGACGGCTGCTTTATGACTTCAAATATGACCAAAGGATTCACTTCAATACAAACGTAAAGATAAAATGAAGATGAAAATGGCAAGTTTGATGTCTGTCTGAAAGAATTAGCTTGAAGCTGCATGAAGCCTGATACAGATCATCCTTCTAGTGGGAGGTTCTGCAAATACACTGATTATCTGCAGAGACCTGGAGCAGAACCAGGACCATCAGGTCTGGTTTCTCCTGCCGTCTTCTTCCACAGCAGCCTCCCTGTGTGCTCGCTGCCGAGGTGTCAGGAGAGCAGGGCATTAACAGGGGTGGACAGAGAAATGTAGCAGCCATGTAGTGAAACAGCCCAGTGCCACATGCCAACAGGAAAAAAAGGAGGAAAAAGACATTGATGTTGAAAATCTGACCCATATCAATCGGTATCAATCTCTTACCATTAATTATCCAGCCAAGTGGCTAAACCCCAAAACTGCAATTATGTTATATAATTACAGTCACATTCAATTATTATATAATATTATTCACTTAATTTACATCCAACCTTGCTTTGATATTTTTAACATGTGTCAAAGCCACCGTTGCTAAGAAGATATTTATCTGTGGTTTTAACAACCAAAACCATCTCAGTGTCATTTTACATCATGTCAGTGGAGAGAACGAAGAGAAATACAGCAGAGTTCAGGTTAAACACTCAGAGAAACCAAAATCCTGCAAGACTGGATGGTGGGTCCAGGTGGGCAGGGCTTGGAGCGTGGCTGAGGGCGGTGACTGCTTTGTTGTGACATCACAATGTTCCAGATGTCCTGACAGCTGGTTTTAAGGCTCAGAGACCTTTAATACTTTCACTGTATTTATATAGAACTTAGACCTGCTTTATAATCAAAGACCACATGGAGGTCTACCTTTAGACTGTATGGACCTTTAACATCTACCTTTAGACTGTATGGACCTTTAACATCCACCTTTAGACTGGATGGACCTTTAACATCTACCTTTAGACTGGATGGACCTTTAACATCTACCTTTAGATGTAACATGTATCCAAACCTGCTGTCAAACCTCACTAACCTCAGACTGACATTGTCAGCTGCTAATATCCACATAAAGTGACAACAACATGAAAAGTGAAACATACCCTGCCCTGCTGTGTGTGTGTCTGTGTGTTTGTGTTCATAGAAGGTAACGATAATGTTATTCACAGCATGAAAGCCCCCATGAGGTCAAAGGTGATGAGGTGTTAAAGAGGTCTTTGACACTTGACACACCCTCACACAGTCACTGCCTTGGCTCCCTACAGAGTGACTGTCACCACCCGGAGTGGAGGACTAATTAGCCTATGATTTGTGTAATACACTCTGCTTGTGTTAGTGTGTGTGTGTGTGTGAAGATGTGTTTTTCTAACCCGCCTGTTCTCTCTGTCTTTTCCATGTTTTCCATCTGGTGTGGTCTCATGGCTCCTCACAGGTGAGTCTCCTCTCTCTCTCTGTTTCATGTTGTGATGCTGTTAAAGCTTAAAATGTGAAGTCACATGAAAGACCAGTGATCCCACCCACCCGTTGTAAAATCTTCCTTTTACACCTACATTAGCTCATGTCAGAGGGTTCTTTAAATAAATCTGTGACTGAGAGCACACACAGACAGAGGCAGATTCAACCAGTGAGCTAACAGCCACCACAGCTCATCCCCAGGTTGTTGCTCCTGGTGTCAGAGCCTCCGTGTGAGATGATTGTGTATCTGTAGTGTCACAGCACCGTCCTGGGCAGGTGACAGGTGTGTTACAGACAACACAATGACATGTTTACATCAGTGTTGGAGCTGGAGCATAGACATATGTAATGTATGTGTGTTTGTTGGCTATAAGACAGACTGACTTTCTGCAGATACACGTTTGCAACAAAGTTTCAACACTGGTTTAGACTAAGATATCAAACATTCATGCTCCCCAGAGGATAAATCTAAATGGTTATGGAGATCCCCCTGACTTTTCATGTAGTTCAAGGGTTTCCTGTCTTGGTCCTGAGTTCCCACCACAGACTGTCTCTAGACCTGGACCTGGACTCTGGGTCTGTAAAGTGAAGCCAATGCTGAGGAGTCTTAACCCTTCATTCTCTCTAATGACCATCAGGGGGCGACTCCACTGGTTGTTAAAGAAGTCAGATTGTATTGAAGTCTATGGGAAAATGTCCCTACTTCTCCCTTGATTTATCTCCAAATATGGTTTCTACTGGTTTCAAAAAACCAAGATGGCCGACAGACAAATGAAATACAGAGGCCATGAGGTCACCATCAAAAGTTCTTCAGATTTGACACAAAGATTCACCAGGTTTTAAGGATGAATTTGATTGATTAGATTTTGATGGTTAAAGGTCACCGTGACATAGCAAACACATTCTTGGCCATTGCTCAAGAATTCAATTACAAATTATGACTCAAATTGCCTTGAGGAAAAAATAATCAAAGGTCAAAGGTCAGCATGACATCATAATGTTCCACAAACACATCTGGCCATTACTCAACACTTTAACTTAGGACCAGACTAATAAACTACAATTTCATATATTGAGACACATCAGAAAAGGTCACAATCCAAGTCCCAACGTTCAGCCCTGTTGTGTCTAAATGTGTCGTCAGCGCATGAAGGTGTAAATATCATTCAGTTTTTTAAGCCTTCACCTTTTTATCATCAGTAAAATGATGATGGAGAAATATGAAATCCTAAGTATTTCCTGTAAAAGGAGACCTGACCTCAGTGTCTTTAGCTCGTATCCTGTTTGTAGTTGAACCACAGAGTCACCACCTAATACACCTGATGAAAGCTTAGTTTAAAGAAGTTTAATTGTTTCTGGTGGTGGCTCTGGTCCGACTGATGATGTGCAGATCTGAGCAGGTAAATCCCTGCACACATCACGTCATCTCTGTATAACTTCCCTCAGCAGGAGCAGGGTTGCGTGTTCCGCCGGCCGGTGCAGCTTTATCGCTCCCTCTGTCACTGCCAGTATTTCAAGGGGTTTTTTTTCTCACTCCCAAGGTGAAGAGGAATGAATGATGGCCCACGGACTCGGCTTTCTTCATTCTTCCTCTTCTCCCTCTTTTTCCGTGAGAAAGTCAGGGAGGATGGAGGGAAGTCAGGCTGCCCATCAATCCTTCCAGGCAGAGAGAGAGAGTTCTGAGGAAGTGAAGGTGTAGGAGGCTTGGTTTAGCCAAGGGGGAGTCCCAGCAGGAATACACACACACACACACACACACACACATGCACAGAGGAAGAATAACACTCATATATCTGCCGCGTCAACAACTGGCCTCTGTTTGCTCAGTGCTGACACCAGTGCAGCCAAACTGCTACTGGAGTTTCTCATCACCCTCGTTTTGCTGTTTGTGTGTGTGTCAGTAGCTTCTCTGTGTAGAGTCTATGTGTGTTGGCCTGCACTTTCATCTCTATTTGTTTTGCACATGTTGGCAGTGCACTGTAATGTATGTGTGTGTGATTTTTGCAGGTACATGTTTGCCACACTGGCAGCAAAGTTTAACAGATATGTTGGTCCAACACTTTGGTTTAAACTAAGATATCAAACATTCATGCTCCCCAGAGGATAAATCTTAATTGCTGTGGCGATCCCCCTGACTTTTTATGTAGTTCAAGGATTTCCTGGCTTGGTCTTGGGTTCCCACCACAGACTGTCTCTAGACCTGGACCTGGACTCTAAGGGGGTTAAGTGAAGTCATTGCTGAAGAGCCTTAACCCTTCATCCTCTCTAATGACCATCAGGGGGCGACTCCACTGGTTGTTAAAGAAGTCAGATTGTATTGAAGTCTATGGGAAAATGTCCCTACTTCTCCTTGATTTATTAGCTCAGTAAACGTTTTCCTAATGAGTTTATGGTCTCAGTCTCTAGTTTCAAGTCTTCAATACAACATGATGTTCATTTTTTAAATGATGGTCCATTTAGAGGAAAATAGACCAGAAAGCAGGGGATGAGTTAGGGGGCATGGCTACTGTGTGATTGACAGACTGAACCACCCACTCAGGATAGAGCACAGAGCAGGTCAGCTCCACCCCTCACTCCTCCTCAGCTCCACCTTCTCCTCCTAATATGGTTTCTACTGGTTTCAAAAAACCAAGAAAACTGGAGGCTTCAGAACAGCAGCTCACAGACGATGGTGACGTCACAGTGACACTTGGTCCCCACAAGATAAATCTGACTGATTAACAAGGTAGAAAAAAGAAATAACTTCCTTTAAAATGAATCTTTTGTTGCACTGTTCATATCTCATAGTTTAAATATCTTCAGTGAAAGTTGTTGTCTCCAGAGGATGCATCAGACTTAGTGTAGTGATCTCATTGCTCTTCATCCAGTGAACTGAGATTCATGGTCCCTTCATGGTCATCAGAGGATGAACTATCGTACTTTGGTGTTAGCATGCTAACACAGTCAACTAATATGCTAAGCATGGTTCACATTTCTTGCTCAACTTTTCCATGTTCAGCATGACAACAGCTACCAACCATTTTTTTCCCATTTTGACATTTACTTCACTGAGGATTAAAAATCAAACTTTGGACCTATTTTTTATTCATCTTCCAGTTTTCCTTTTAAAAAAAAGGAAAAAAAAGAACATTTCAGCCTCACAGCTTCTGTCATGGCTGCAGATGAGAGATCGCCTCCTCTCTCTCTGTTCTCTTCTACCTGGACTCGTTCCCACCTTTCCTCTGTGTGGATTTAGCAAAGTACAGATCTACAAATTGTGGTTGTGTGAGTGTGTGTGGAGGAGTGGAGATTGCCTTTTTGACAGATGAGGTGGAAATGCCTGCTCGATTTTTCTATCAAGTCTGGTATGTTCTGTGCACTTTGCATGAGAAGACTTTGGCTCCGTCTGTGAAGCTCCTGGGTTCTTTTTCTTCTTCTTTGAATTTCGACGTAGACGTGCAATGAATACTTCAGTTCGAGGTCTTGCAAAGTCATCCCCTCCAAGGCCGCAGAAAGGAGTTCCTCTAAAAGTTATTGCCCTCAGAAAAAGAAATCACTTAGCCGTGTTTGATCTTCCTCATGAAATACGCCGTCAGAGAAGCATTTCATATAATCCCATACTGTTCGTGGCCGACGGCGGACCCTGTGACGGCCGTAAATTACAAAATGGCCGACCTAAGCAGAGGAGCGAGAAGAGAAGAAAAGGGAGGAGAAGGATGGCAAAAACACACTCTGGTAACCCAGCATCACCCCCACTCCTGCTCCAGCTCCCCACGGGATCAAACAAGAGGGAGGATTTGGACGAGTAAATCATTTCCTTAAAGTGGTGAACTCTCAGGGCCGGCAGACTGACTCAGACCTGAGCGTTCATATCAAGCCGAGGCATCGCAGCAGCACTTGCCAGAAAGCCCCGGCTGCTTTTCTCTCACACTCTTCCTCAAACGCTGGAAAATATTGGACTTTGAAGTCCTGATAAGGCAAATTCATCACATTCTCTCCGGCTGCTGCTGCTGAAGCTGAAGGAAACCACTGAGTCTGCTGACAGTTAATGTGAGCAGAAAAAACCATCAGACTAAATGTTTCACTGCTTAGTTTAGCAGAATACTTTTAATGGTTCGTGGAAGAAAACACAGGCATTTGAAGCTGCTTTTTTTGCAGTGTAAATTTAGTCTTTTTTAGTTCATTTTTAATTGACCAAAAATCTTAAGTCACAACCGCAAGGTCACTACTAGACTCACTTGCAAGTTTAATTATTTCTATCATCTATTTTTTATTTATTTTAATTATCATAAAAATATCAATTTATCAAATAAAAAAACTATAAATTCTCATTTGATGTGTTATTCTGTCCCCTCTCCCAGTCTGTAGGAGGTCTTGACTGACAGCTCTATAACACCTACTGCTGTGCAGGAGATTTGGCTTTTTAACGCTTTTATTTTTTTATCTTTTGGTTTCTATGTAAGATACTAAATTTATCCAGGTTTAATGTAAAGTCATGTAAATATTCTCCTGTTCTTCTTTTCTTAAATCCTCATTTTTTCCGATGGAGTCTGGTTGGAGGAGCTGATCCCTGAGACTTTTTAACCGAAGTGTTAATTCGTGGCTCTGCTTTAACATTTCACAGAGGTTCCTCCCTCCCCCTCCGCCCCCTCCCCCCTCCTCTGCCCCCATGTTCTTTTCTTCCCAGTGAAAATTGAACTTGTGACATTTATAACCATGCTCTGATATTATTGTACCAGAGTGTCCAGAGCAGCTCTCCTTTGAAAAAGCCCCTGTTTTTCTTTTACAGCTTCACCCGGCACTCCCGCCGATCTTATGAAATTCCTGCGTGTGTGAGTGTGTGTGTCAGACGTGGGAATGTTTTATCTTTCCTGAGTTATCCTTTTTCACTTAATGACTATTCCTCTGGACGCCGCAGCCAGACGTTGTGTTAAAAGTGTGTTTTCCTCTTCTGTGGTGTAACACAATCTAAACCTGGTGGAAGAGCCTGACAGAGTGGAGACACTAATGTGTGTGTGCATGTCTCTGTGTGTGACTCCACATGTGTGTGTGTGTGTGTGTGTTGCATTGTGTTTTCCTGCTTACCTGCGTGTGTGTGTGTTTCTGGTTTGAGGATGTTGTGAGCGCTGGGTGAGAAGAAGCAGAGCCTGGATCTGCTTTCCATCACATTGAGCTGCCCAGGGCCAGAAAAGACCCGACTCCACACACATATTCATACACAGTGGATTAAACCAGCCAATAGCACAACAGCAGCTCACTTCACTGAAAGGCCAAACATGACTAAACCTCACTGGGCTGCACATGTAAAACACAAAAGCACAAACTGCACCTCCCTAAAAATAGACATCATGTTCTGTTGTTTTCTAATCCGTGATAATCCCACAAATTTTCATAAAATGTAACGTCTGCGACAGGAGTGAGTCCACGTTCACACAGATTCTCATTTACACACACACACACACACACACACACACACACACACACACACACAGTGTCCCAGTTCACCATCAATCTGCTGCTGATGCACATTATAAGATTTATTTATTTACATCCCCATTAACCTCTTTATTAACAATACTTCAATGGCATCCACATCAACACAGACTCAACCTCCTGTGACAGCTGCATTTAACCATTTCATTCTTTCATGGAAATAAAAGTGGATGAAATAGCTTCTGCATCCACTTCCTGTTTGAAAACAAAAATTAAACTTTTGCATTTTCACACATTTTATTTTTGTTTTAACTTTGTTCAAATGATGATGTTTGATGACACATTTCAACATGACACAAAGGCTCTGTTAGATATTTACAGTAAATAAAAATAAAGCAGATTAATATTCATGCATGTCAGTGTTGTTAAATGTCCTGTGACAGCTCATACAGTTAGTTTTTCTGCAGACTTTAAGGCCCTGTTTGATTTTATGTGTAACGTGCTCATTAAACCCATGTATATTTAATTTTAAGGTGCCAAACTGAGCAGCACTGTGTTTGAAGCCGTCTGTGTTCTGCTGCCAGAGAAACTGAAGTGTAACCTGTCATTCACAATGAAGTCGCACATCAGTGCACACGGAGACACACACCCTGTAATAAAGATGAGGTGGCAGCATTTACATCGGCTGTAACAGTCGCCATGACCTCACCGCGAGCCGTTCTCTCTCGGTTGTGAGAACATACGAACCTCAAACAGCGAGTGGTCGGTGAAGCTGGAATCAAAGAGAAAACAGTTCAAGGTCAAATGAAAACAAATCCATGTAGATGAGAAAGGCCTGGTCTCATCGATGGCCACGCCCCAATCAGTGATGTCACAATCAGAGTGACATCATCAATTAGAGCATCAAATGCAAATTCAAATATTAATGTTAATAATCAGGAAAATAAGTTCAAATCCACAATAAAGCAGGTTTATCAATGAGGCGCCGTTCAGACGTGTGTGTGTGTGTGTCTGCAGGAAATAGAGTCGTCACAGGAGTTGAAGGCCGGGTGGTGAGAGCTGAGCACTGCCCTCTCTCACCAGAGTAAGCCTCTGATGGGTGTGTGTGTGTGTGCTGCCAATATTTCAGTATTTGCGTTCACGCTGTTTTGCAGATGAGCGTGTAAAATTGTCAGACCCTTTTCACCCTCGTGTGTCATAAGCACTGTTAATAGCACACGGATCCACACAAGCTGTTTTGCCCTCACCCTGTTCTCCCCAGAGGGCGGCGGCGGTGGCGGCGGTGGCGGTGGCGGCGGCGGTGGCGTTGATGATGAGGTGTCACTTGTGTATCATTTGCATGTTTGTTTTTGTTCAATCTTGTCTCATTAGCTCATTCCAGTGTTTTCAGTGTTTGTTGGAGACGTATCCCCACATCTGTTTGCCCCCACCCCTGAAACACCCCCCACCCCCTCCTCCCTCCACCGTCACCACTCCCACCCTTACGTGCACTCTCATTCCTGCCCCTAGTTGTCCCCCAGTTGCCCCCAGCATGCCCCTGCTACCCCGCTGAACTCATCCGCTCAGCCCACCTCTGCTTTAGGGCAGGAGTGCAGGGTCCCAGAGGAGGGCCGGGCTCAGCTCATCCGCCCAGCTTAGGAGGGCAGGGATTGGGTTTAGGCGACAGGTGCCAGAGGGACCGGCCAGTCCCACTACAACAACACACACACACACACACACACACACAGACACAGACACAGACACACACTGAATCTGGCTGTGCCTTAATCCCCAGCCAGCTGTTGCAGTTGCTAGCCCAATCGGTCTAAAGTGTCGAGCGCTGGGGAAGCTTGTCAGTGTGTGTGTGCGTTTGTGTGTGTGTGTGTGTGTGTGCGTTTGTGTGTGTGTGTGGTGGGGGGGGTCAGGTAGCTGCCACACATGCCAGTCGTCCTAGCACTCCGGAGGGTTTGGAACCAGACCCCTGTCCCCCCGATGACGGCCCAGCCTGATAGATTAATAACACATGTTCCCCTGGCACTGTGAGCACGCTCTCTCTCTCTCTCTCTCTCTCTCTTTCTCTCTTTCTTTCTCTCTCTCTCTCTCTCTCTCTCTCTCTCTCTCTCTGTCTCTCTCTCTCTCTCTCTCACACACACACACACACATAATACACACTCATTCATTATCTTCCCCTGGTTGAGATAGGCCCAGTCCTATCACAGTCCACCCTAAAGGCCAGCAGAGGTGAACTGGGGCAGACTCTCCTGTGTCCTCTGAACCCCCCCTTCGAGCCAGCCCATCCCCGTGTGACCCCATAGACAAGGCCAATCCATCAGGAGCGTGGGGGTGTGGGGGTGTGTTGGTAAGGGTTGTGGAGGGTGTCGTGTTTGCTGTCAGGGTGTATCGCTGCCAGTTCATGGCTCATGTCATCACTGGGGATTCTCGACATTCAGCAGATTATTGCTGCTCGGTTCTGAGGTTATCCCCAAACACTCACACGGCCAAAAGACCAAACATCACAACTGTCCCGGCCACTGTCACACAAACAGGCTAATATCGGGCTTCACTCAGATTTATAACCCTTAATATTTTCTGTAGAAGACAACAGCAGCTCATCAGATCAACTCTCATCTGCTTCTTTTAGTCTTTAACCTATTAAGGTCACAGAAGTGTTGGCCCTTCAGGTGTCTTTAGGGTGTTATTGTGCCACAATGGTATGATCTAGAGACGTGACGTCTCCTTCAGAGGCCTAGCTGTCAGCTGCTTGTAGCCAAAGTCAATGGATCAATCCTGTATTTTTCTGATCTCAGAGTGAGGAGAAGTTGCTCTGAGTTTATTGTAGTGACAGAATAAAGACAGAGAGACATGGACAATAAGATATTTAGAGCATTAGAGGCTTTGGAGCTGATTTTTCATCATTACTGCTCCAAAGAATGAGCAGAACTCAGATCAGATAAAGAGAGAAACTTCAAATCAGCTCTAGAACAACACAAACACATGTGTGGAACTTCCTGTGTTGAAGTTTTCTTTGGTTATTCTGGTTTACAGTGTTTTTATCTAGAAAATCAGGAGAAATTCACTGTGTTTTTAGTTTCCTCTTGTTCTCTGAGCTACTATCCCCTATT
>CM076657.1:25022299-25029799 GCA_038496675.1 Rachycentron canadum
GATGTTAAAGGTCCATACAGTCTAAAGGTAGATGTTAAAGGTCCATACAGCCTAAAGGTAGATGTTAAAGGTCCATACAGCCTAAAGGTAGATGTTAAAGGTCCATACAGTCTAAAGGTAGACCTCCATGTGGTCTTTGATTATAAAGCAGGTTCTATATTAACACCCCCCCAAGTCCTGCCCACCTAGATCCACCATCCAACCAGGATCCAGGATTCTCATATAAAGCACCATGGCCATGATTTGTTTTACCTGAAATCTACTGGATTTTTATCAGTTCACTCAGAAAACAGTCAGCCAATCAGAAGTGAGGGTCTGGCCTGTTGTTACTCGAGCTCCAGAGAGAAGCCTGAGAGCAAACAGCAGCAGGAAGCCAAAAACAAAGATTATCACTCCTTAACATGGGGCGACGGCAGCAAGCTGTTGTTGTGAATCAGTAATGATCCAGATTTGTGGATGAGGCTCATCCAGCAATTACAACACACAGGACACAACCAAATTACACCAAGGATAAGTGCAATCACTTATCCTGTGACAGGTCCTGGACATGAAATGGGATTAGATTAAAGTTAATTGAGTCAAGATGGTAATACGATAAAAAAGACAGAATAATAACCACAATAACCCAAATAAAAAAAAACAAAACAACCACCATCAGAGGAGGTAAGAGAGAGTTAATATATTATACCAAAATTAATTATATGATCTGCAGCTACAACATCTCCACAACCTGGACTCACCTGCTAATTCTCTATATGCTCTGTTTGGTTAAATCAAGATTTTATGTAAAAAAAACACGGCTGTATCATCTGCATAAAAGTGCAGTTGGCTTCTGTTGCCTAGCAACCTTGACAACACACAAACAAGAACCTGAGGTTTTAAGGTCCTTGGTTTTAACAGTTAACTTTATAATCCTCAGGCTCCCTGTGTTTTCAGCTGCCATATTATTGTCATTACTGATGCACAATGAATCTTGGGATCAGTTGGACCCTGAAGGATCCAGCTGATGGAGCCTTCGTTTCCCAGGTCGGACTGTCTTCAGATTCAGCCTCTGAAGGATGAGGCCTGAACTGGGCTCATGTATCTAAACCTGATGACGTCAGTCATCAGACTGGTAGGAAACAGGAAGTGAACAGTAAATGCTGCTCCTCTTCTTCTTCACCTGCCATTTAAAGTTTATCGGTAAAACACTGAGCTGCATTCACAGCTTCACCATCTGAGAAACGAGTCCGTTTCCCAACTCGCGTCAGAAATCCAGCCGCAGAAGGTCTGATTGATTATTCTGTGGAAAATTAAACTCCTGTGAGTAATTCTGAGTCGGCGTTCAGGGACATTTTGGATTCCCAGAGGCGCCAGGGGAGGTTAGCTGGGTTAAGAATCTTAGCGGGCCGGCTAAAGCCTTTTGGAGCGGATCCTTATTAATCTCTCCCACACCCCCACCAAGACATTAGCACCAGGTTTAGGCCGATTTACCTCGCCTGATAACGCCCCCGCTAGATCTGTCAAATCACAAACACACACACACACACACACACACACACTTTCATCCACAAACAGAAGCAGCAGAGATTCAGACAGTTTCCTCCTTCTGGTTTTTCCTGTTTCAGACTCTTGGCACCTTTTTTTCTTCCTTCCATCCTTCCTTCCTAGTTTACTTCCTGTTTGGTTCCTGTTTTGTCCACCTTCCTTCATTTTCATTCTCTCCTGTCACTTTTCTTCATTTGTGTTTTTTTATTTTATTTCCTGTTTCACGTCTTCTGTCTCTTTTGTTGTTTTCTTTCACTTTAATTTTGCTGAATCATTTGAATTGTTGTTTCCACTTTTCTTTGAGAGGTGGAAAAATGAGATAAAGAGAGAGAGATTTTGATCTCCCTTTCACACCTCTGGTTGCCCCCCCCAGTAACACCCTGTGTGTTGGAGGGGTGAGTTAAAACCCCCTGGCGATCCTGGATCATCCTCCATATAAGAGCCTTAACCCTGGTCAGCAGTACAGGACTACTGTGTGCATCATACACACACACACAAAATTCAGTCATACGTTAACCTCAGAGGAAGGGGGCGGGGCAACAACCGAGCAGCTCAGTGACAGGAAACAGAAAATAAAAGTGTTAAACTGAATCAGTGTCAGGAAATTTGAAAGAATTTCTCTTTATCAAATAAATTAATAAATGTGATGATTAGTGCTTCATCAATTACTCAATAAATAGATGAGTTCATCAACAGAAAATCAATGAAATTAATGGATTAATTAATAAATTAAGACCAGAATCCTGTTGGTGCCAGTTTATTAACTTTTAATTTAGTTTTATTATCATTTAAAAATGAAAATCTTTCGTATTTTTTCTGAGTTTTACAGTTTGTGATTTATTGATAAAATTCATCATCATCAAATCATCTTTCATAAAAATTTCATAAAAAATCAATTTCCAGGTTTAAAAAAAAATTAGATTTCATCTAAAGATTCTTTATTCACGTCTATACACCTGAATGTAGTCACGACACTGTACGTGAGGGCGTAGCTGCAGCGTGAGCGCTCGTGAATCAACGTCAACGTGCAGCAAAGTGACAAAAGTGCGTGTGTCAGGTTTGTGTTTATGAGTGAGGTGGTGTGATCCTGGCAGCGACACATGACGGCTGCAGCCACAGCGTCGCTGCGTGGGTGATGGTGTTGAGGCCTTCAGGCCTGGAGGCGACACCATCCTGCCCCCGCCCCCCCCACCACCACCACCACCTGCAGAGATGCAGACACACAATGATCAGTCAGTCAAACTTTGATCAGCTGTCTGGTGTCTGTGGTCACTTCCTCTTGTTGTTATGTGGTTTCCCTGAATGTGTCTGCTCTGTAATGATGTCATTATGTTTATGAGTCCTATAAAAGATTTACTGATTCAGTGGCGATCACTTCTTCATCTCTACGATGTTGTCGTACTGTTTTATATTCTATAAATCAGGATTTCTTTTCTGTGTCGTTGCCGTGATGAAGCAGCTCGTTAGTTGTTCGGTGTGTTCCCGATGATCTGCTGCCGCGGGAGGAACGGCTTCATTAAGGCCGGAGTCCGTGTGGAGGGTGTTGATTGATTCAAGCTCTCGCTCTCCCAGGGTGTGGATTTATAGTGTGTGTGTGTTTGGGTGGAGAAGGCAGAGATTAAAGGGGAGGGGTAGCTGCTGTGTTTTGGCCGGAGCTCTATAGACGCCGCTCCTATAAAGCACCATGGCCATGAAATGCATTTTATTGTTGCCTAATCCTCACACTGTGGCAGAGCCCCATTTCACACTGGATTCTGGGGGCCCGTGTGTGTGTGTGTGTGTGTGTGTGTGTGTGTGTGTGTGTGTGTGTGCGCGTGCGTGCTCACACTCCCCAGGGGCCGTGACTAATTGGACAAATTTGCACAGCAGGGGTGGAGGCACATGCACGGCAGGAGATTTGATTTATGGGCAGTGAGGCTAAATACGCTCACATACACGGAGCAAGATGATACACATGGACATAAATAAATATTCAACACACTTTATCTGCATTTGTGTTAAATTATAGAAATATATTTTACCATAAAGAATATTCTGCTCTAACAGCCCCTCACACCCCTGCAGGACAGAGCCTGGATACTCAGTCTACAGTACAGTAGAAACAATCATAAATTATATATAATATAGATCGAATGATATATAATAAACATGTAATACATTTCAATTTTCAAATGTAAATTCCACCACAAGTCATTTAATAATAACGTTTATCATGTGATAAACAGTAAATGAAGAAGTTCATCCTGTTTGTGCTGAGAGCAGCTGCACAGGTTGTGGGAACAGATGGGTTGTGCGTGTGGATTGTGATTGTGTGTCTATCTTGTGTTAATCTGGCAACTTGGTTAAACATACAAAACATATGGATCTGTGTATGATTAGTATTTATAAAGAATATTATTGAAACAACCTACAAATGATCATTTGATGAACCTGACCTCAGGTGTCTAGTATTTATATTTTTAGGGTTGTTTCAAGCATTTAAACAATAAATGAAATAGATTAAACTTTTATCTTCTGGTTTTACCTAAATAATTAAACTCAACTCTCAAATTAATAATAATTCTATTATTCATATATAACGAAAAACCACAGTCCATCAGAAGATCCTGCTCTGTTGTAATCCTGATGTTCTGGGTCAGTGAAGAATTTAAAGGTTCTGTTCTTTCAAGTGACCTTTGACCTTGTGTGTTTGACAGCAGCTGTTCCTCAGCATCATCACTGATGACTTTGTTAGAAGAAATGAATGAATCTACGTTTACAGCTGTACAGTGAGATCACACACTGCTACACAACAACACACAAACCTTTTCTGATCAACAGGAAGACATGAGCATTTCAAAATAAGAAGCATTAAGGATTTTATGGTTTGAATCGACTCGATACAGATTCTGATTCACATTTGACCCTGACCCATTTTAGTGGCAGTGAAATGATCTGAAAGTTCTGCTCAGTGAGATGAGCCTCGCCCCGTCAGCACCACCCGAACACTCCGACCAGTGATCCACTGCTGCTCTGAGCCGTTGTGTACTGGTGTGAGCCGCCTTGTTGACTGGTTTTTCTCTGCTCTCTCATTACACAGCTTTGATGCTTCTGCTGACACTTCGGTTAGAGTTTCCAACGCCACAGCCATGTTGTTTAAGGACAACGCTGCAGGCGTGCGTGCATGGATCTGTGTGTGTGTGTGTGTGTGTGTGTCTGAGTGTGTGTGCACCATAGCAGGTCAGGACGGTGAACCAAACAACACAGGGGCCACACCAGCATCTGGGCCCCAGCCTGTAGAGTCATGGTGTCAGGGCGGTAAACACACACATGCACACACTCACACATGTACACAAGAGAAAATCAGTGTCACATTTAGCTTGGCTCCCTCCCAGCCCTCCCCTGTCATTTACTGTATTAGCTGTGGTCTCGGTGCTGAAATGGCCCATTATGTGGGCTGTGTGTGTGTGTGTACGTGTGCGCGTGAGGATGCGTGTGCATGTGTCTGTTTGCATGTATGAATGTGACTGATTATACTGTATATGTGTGTTAGTGTGTGTCTGCGAGGGTGAGTCAGAATCGTGTGCAACTCGACTGTGTGTATGTTTGACTTTGTGTGTCTCTCACTATGTTTGTGTGTGTGTGATGCTGTTGTTGTTTGTCTTTCTACACCACCACAGCTCTGGAACGGCACTGGCCACACACCCTTTGATGTGTGTGTGCGTGTGTGCGTGTGTGTGTGTGAGTGTGAGTGCGTGAGTGTGTCTTGATGTTGCGGCCACAGTGGATGACAGGACGTCCTGCTCTTTCTCAGCAGGATCCTTCCTGCAGCTGCCTGCACACACACACACACACACACACAGACACACACACACACAGACACACACACACACACACACACACACACACACACACACACACACACACACAGGGTCCATCTGCACATGGTTACCTCACCCTGGCCTTTTTCATCGTCTCTTGTCTCTCCCTTCCCTCTCTGTCCAGCGCTCTCTGTCAGGAAGTGACATCACTCCTCATTATTTCCTCGTCCAACCTTAACACTACAAGTGTCATTTAATTGTGTCTTAAAATTCAACACGTGCTATAAAACTGAATTTCCTTCCCTGGGGGAAACGTTTCTACTCATTTTCAGTATATTAAATATGATTCCTTCATATTAAACCATTACGGCGCCATGACCTCACAAATCGAACCCTCATCAGTAGATTAAACTCTCGGAAACACACTTCGACCACCACAGGACGCACAAAAACACCAGCTCAGACGAGACTAATGAGCCGATTGAAACCCAGACAAAATGAAATTTGTCTCCATTGGCAGCTCTGAGAGGAAAACGGACCACATGGCTTTTTTTCCCTCCATTCGTACGACATAACACTTTACATGTTTCCCAACAAACACTTTTTTGTGTGAATCCTGGATCCGTGACTGTGCAGGATCCTGGTGCTGATCAATCAGGCCCAGTTCCAGACGACTGTGATGGGGGGGTTGTGTGTGTGTGTGGTTCTCTATATTAACAGTGTAGACTATCAATACTATTTGTTATACTATGAATTATGAAATAAACTAATTATAAAATAAATCTTAACCACCAAGTGCATTGGTGGAATATTATGATCAATTTAACTTAATTGATTTCTATAATAAATATCCATGTATTTATGATATTGGTTATTGTATAATATTGGCTAAAATAGGTTACAGTACAGGCTACAGTTGGCAATGAATATAATATTTATAATAATGAAGTAACTGGTTCTGGGGGAAGTCGGCTGCTCACAACCTGCAGCTGCTGTTTGTCTCCAGTTCAGTTCTGTAGTCAAGTGGGACTCGAACCCGGGACCTTAAGATTCACACAGACAGACAGAGGGAAAGGCACAGATCTTATTAACAGGCTGCAGGACCTTAATTCACTGATTGGGTTTTTATTGCTTTGTTGCCAACACATCTTCCTGTTTATGAAATATAAGCATTTAATGTCAGAGAGACAGGGACTGACACATAGAGACAAACATTCATTCTTTGGACCATGGGAGGAAACTGGAGGGAGAACATGCAAACTCCACTGCAGGGGTTCGAACCCACAACCTTCATGCTGTGAGAGTGCAGAGCTAACCACTGCACCACCGTGACAGTACATTTCATCTTAACTAAGCAGCAACAGAGTGATACAGAGCAGCACCATCCAACACAACGTAACATTTGTTATTTACAGTTTAATATTAATATCACGTGGTCTGATTAAACATTATATCAACTCCTCAGACGTCGATGACGTTCGTGACATGAAGGAATCTGAAGGAAGTGGATTTAAATTTTTATCTTCATCATTTCCTTTAACACAAAGACACGTAGCTCTGCATCTTATTGTCGATATAGATATATTTTTAAAAATGAATAAAACCCTCCTGCTTCATCTGCTTCACCCCTGATACAACCTGTTTTAAAACCTTTACAGAAATTCAAACAATCATTCAAACTTTCAGACGCCTCATTCAGCACTTTTGTGATTTTTAGAATAAAAAATACTCAATTTTCCAAATCAGATTTTATGTGTTTCATATGTTTTTTGGGTCCAAAATGTTAATACACTGTCAAAATGAAACAATATAGTCGTGGCTGAAATATCCAAGAAGTCCTGATGGTTAATATTATTGATATTATTGACATCACAAAAATAACACTGATATCACAAAAAGCAGGAAAAGCTCCAGGATCAATCAATCTGAGATTGTTGAAACTGATTTCATATAAAACTAATCTTACTCTGAAACCTTTATTATAACTGTAAAGCACACACACACACACACACACACACACACATCTCATTAGAGTTAAGATAATTAACTGTGGAGTATTGATCAGTTATTAACAAAGTGATCAGTTAAACTTTATCCTGTAGAGCCGGAAAAAACCTGAGAACAAAATCTGATTTTTAATGACAAATACATGAAATCAGCCAAAACACAGCCT
>CM076657.1:25032820-25055856 GCA_038496675.1 Rachycentron canadum
GTGTGTGTGTGAGTGAGTGTGTGTGTGTGAGGGAGTGAGTGTGTGTGTGAGTGAGTGTGTGAGTGAGTGTGTGTGTGTGAGTGAGTGTGTGTGTGTGAGTGAGTGTGTGTGTGTGAGGGAGTGAGTGTGTGTGTGGGAGTGTGTGAGTGTGTGTGTGTGTGAGTGTAAGTGTGTGTGAGGGAGTGAGTGTGTGTGTGTGTGTGAGTGTGAGTGAGTGTGTGTGTGTGTGAGTGAGTGAGTGTGTGTGTGTGAGGGAGTGAGTGTGTGTGTGTGAGGGAGTGTGAGTGTATGAGTGTGTGTGTGTGTGTGTGTGTGTGAGTGTGTGTGTGTGTGAGTGAGTGAGTGTGTGTGTGTGAGGGAGTGTGTGTGTGTGTGTGAGTGTGTGTGAGTGATCACCCTGACATCACCATTCAGTCTGTGAGCTGCTGTTTAAAGCCTCCAGTTTGTCATTTGTCTGTCGGCCATCTTTGGTTTTTGCAGTCTGCCAATCACACAGTAACCACGCCCCCTAATTCATCCCCTGCTTTCTGGTCTATTTTCCTCTAAATGGACCATCATTTAAAAAATTAACATCATGTTGTATTGAAGACTTGAAACTAGAGACTGAGACCATAAACTCATTAGGAAAACGTTTACTGAGCTAATAAATCAAGGAGAAGTAGGGACATTTTCCCATAGACTTCAATACAATCTGACTTCTTTAACAACCAGTGGAGTCGCCCCCTGATGGTCAGTAGAGTGAATGAAGGGTTAAGACTCTTCAGGATTGGCTTCACTTCACAGACCCAGAGTCCGAGTTCAGGTCCAGGTTTAGAGACAGTCACATGAAAACTTTGATAATCTCACACATGAAAGTATTAAAGGTCTCAGTCCACAGAGAAATGTTTAGAAACTGAGCCTTAGAATCAGCCACAAGGACGTCAGAAAAAGACATCCTGAACTAGCCTGACCTCAGAGTTGACCCTGACATGGTCTGATAACCTTCACAAAGACAGAATCTGGGGTATTGAACCTGTTAGATTTTCGCGGTGAGCCTAATAACCTGGGAACCCTGTGTCGTTCCCACCTGAACCACTGCAGCGTCTGATTTACGATCCATTTGTAACAGACTGTTCCTGTTTTCCCAGAGCTCGGCTTCCCAGTAACACCACTTGAGCATACTCTCTGTCACACACGCACCATTACATATCACACAGCACCCCTCATAAAGGAATTAGTCTGATCAGCCCTCTCGCACTAAAGCCTAATTAAATTAGCACTGACTGGGCATTAGCGTCTCAGCTGCACAGGTAACCCAGAAACAGTGGCATGAGACCTCTGAACATTATACCTTCACCTGTGTGTGTGTGTTAGATTTCAATGCTAACTGAGGACATATTAGCAGGCAGAAATGAACATAGCTGTCCTTTTCCATAATAATAATTTCAACTTGATAAATACTTCCTGTTCATCAGTAATTGATTGGCACCATGTGTAACCACTCAGTCATTAGTTTAACAGCTACCTCCAGGAGTGAAACACACAAGGTGACACAGTTCAATAACTCAAATCAATCAATGTCAGCAGTGTCTTTTAAGGAGCCCTGAACACTTGAGACTAAAATGTGTCATTAGGGCAGTTTGACATGGAGTTATCATCTTGATAATAAAACATGTTGATAAAGTGAAGTGTTGCTCACCTGGTCTGTGAAGACAAACACTGTTAAAACATGTAAATAAAACTAGAAGAGAAAAAAAGTAAATTTGAATTTAAAGCTCCAATAATTGACACTTATTTGAAGTGTTGCTACACATATCAAAATATTTTTGTGGTTTCAAGAATCAAAAACCTTCAGAAGTCTGGAGGTGGGTGGGGCTTGGGGGTGTGGCTGAGGGCAGTGACTGCTTTGTTGTGACATCACAGTGTCCCAGAAGTCCTGATGGCTGGTTTAAAGGCTCAGTTTTTGAAAACAGGCTGTGAGCATTTCTCTGTGACTGAGACCTTTGATACTTTCACTGTATTAATATAGAACCTAGACCTGATCTATAATCAAAGACCACATGGAGGTCTACCTTTAGACTGTATGGACCTTTAACATCTACCTTTAGACTGTATGGACCTTTAACATCTACCTTTAGAGAGAGAGTGTGTGTGTGTGTGTGTGTATGAATGTGGGATGACATTGTGCTGAGACAGACACATACAAACCATAGCTTGCTGTTAAAGTGTTAAGCCTGATAGTGAGCTGCTGTCTAATTTGACATGCCTCAAATAAGCTTAGTGGACATTAAGTGTGTGTGTGGCCTCGTCTGCAGACTTGTCTGCAATTAACTGCATACAGGTTAATGCGTCTTCATATCAGAAAGCCATATGTTTTGGTGTGTGAGTGTGTAGATACACGTGTGTGAGTGTGCGTGTGGTAGTGAGTAAAGTGCCTTGAGGCAGAGCCTGGTATTGATGGGGATTACTAACACTTAGCTGACACCACTGAGACTGCAAAGGGAGTAAATGATTTAGGAGCATTGGCCTTAATGTAATGAAAGAAAGGCCCTGCCTGTCAAGAACACACACACACACACACACACACACACACACACACACACACACACACCTATGGGCGCTAATCCTGTGAGCTTACATCTCCATTAACACTAACCCTGCACCACAAACCTACTCCACGAGATAGCTAGCACTCTCAGTGTTTCCCCGAGGATATCAGAGACACTCTTTTTCACTCTCTGTCTCTCTGACACACACATACAGACACACACAGCCTGAAGGGATGTCAGTATGGGTTCACAGTGTAGTCACAGACACGTGTGTGTGTGTGTGTGTGTGGTGAAGATCTATTAAAAGTGTGTTTTTGTGAACTTATCTATATAACGTGAATGGTTCCATTGTGAATGAATGAATGAACTCTGCCTTAACAACACACTGAATTACATGCACAATATAGTATTAGACTGATGCACAGAGCTTACGCTGACCTTTACAATGCCATCTAACATGAGGGATGGTTCCTCCTACAGCTGCATAATAACAGGATGACAATGTTCAAATCAACCCCATCATTTAATGTACAGCAGCAAATTTTAAAGGTCCATACAGTCTAAAGGTTTAAAGGTCCATACAGTCTAAAGGTAGATGTTAAAGGTCCATACAGTCTAAAGGTTTAAAGGTCCATACAGTCTAAAGGTAGATGTTAAAGGTGCATACAGTCTAAAGGTAGATGTTAAAGGTCCATATGGTCTTTGATGATAAAGCAAGTTCTATATTAGTGCTCAGTCCTACGCTTTAAAACAAGCTGTCAGGACTTCTGGAGCTTTGTGATGCCACAAAGTGTAGCCAAGTGTTTATCTGAAATCTGCCATCCTTTTATTTGTTTACAGACCGTCAGTCAATCAGAGGAACTCTGAGTCTCTTCTCATTGGCTGACAGAGCTGCTGGAGCTCCAGACCTCTACACACTTTAACTTAAACCACAAACATTTCTTGTTATTTATGATAAAACTTAGAAACTTAAAAAGAGTGTGAAAATATGGGGCCTATAAAAAAGACTCACACATGTTCCCACCAGTGTCTTTAAGCTACTATTGGCCTTGAAATGGAACAATGCTGATGTTGTTACTTCCTATATGTCTGTTAAAGGGCACTTGACTACATGATGTCATAGTGATGTCATCAAGGTTATTGCAGCTTACGAGGACATAACTTTATAACAGAAAGCCTGTTGTGAGAACAGTGTATGTGGAGCCCGTCAGGCTGAGGCTGTTTTTCATGGTCTGGGGGCAGGTCGCTTAGTTCCAGTTAGTGATCCATAACGATCGTAGATAATGTTCTGCTTCCGACAGGCCCAACTTTTTTCCCAGCTTGGTGAGGAAGAAGATGACCGACCTGCACTGAGTCCTGACCTCAGACCCAGACCCAGACCTTGTCATCCAGCATCAGTATGATCTCGATGCTTCTGTGGCTGGATGGGACCAAATCCCTGCAACAGTTCCCACAGACTCATGGGAAAATGCCAACCATTTCTCTCCTCTCGACCCACCTGGCCAAAGCAGACTTCCTCCATAATATTGTCTCATTCTTATTCTGTAAAGTGCCTTGAAATTAATACACAAACACAACTGAATTAGTTTAGACCCACATTAAGGCTTTTCTAAGTCTCAACACATTCAGACTCAGCTCAACCTCAGCTAATTATATCTGTGACTCAGTAAAGACTCTGTTCACTGTAATAGGGGATAGTAGGGGATAGAATAATCAGCTCCAGTCAAAGGGTCGGACGAATCCAAATCTTACTTAACTTCCTTAAGGAGAGAGAAACATCATGTCGCCAGCTCAAACCATCGTTGAGCAATAACGCTCTGAAGACAACATGATTTTTAGGAAGCATCTATGTTTCTGTGGGTTTAAGAGTGTTAGATTAAACTGAATTGAACAAAAGCAGAAGTGGTGAATATTTATCTTTAAAATATATTAAGATGTAGGAAGAATAAGAGAGAGAGAGTCAAGCCTGTTGTGCAGACACATCAGTGCGATATACATCTGTCATTTCTGTATATTGTGATAGAGTGATAGCCACAGACCTGGGTGCTGATGACACAGCATTGTGTTTGCACACAGATCAGATAAACACACATTGACTCTGTGTGAGTGTGTGTGCGTGTGTGTGTGCGCGCACATATTTTCTTGGGGCTTGCATGAACACACACAACTACGCATCAACCTTTATGTGCAAGACTGCACATGCGCAAACATGGGTCGGAGACACAAACACTGCAGCTGACACACAACTCAGGCGTGTCAAAGTAGACGAGGACAGCTCTGCACAAACACTTGTTCCCACCGAAAACCCAAAATATAATCAAAGGGCAGCATATCAGAGGGTTATGATACAGTGGTGCTTCTGCACGGTGACAGACCAAGAGTTGAGTTCTGCTGAGTCACTGAGCAATTGTGATAAAATTACTGCATTTTTGACGACACTGCAAACGTCTGCTAACCTGCAGTCGAAGTGAGGAAGAGGAGGGACGACGCCCATCCTCAGGTTTGTGAGAGGGCTCCCACAGTGAAATAAATATGTGAGCAGCCTGGTACAAAAACAGTTTTGGTCTTTGGAGCTAATTTTCCCCTTCATGACGACTGTAGGGGAGAATTTATTGAACTCACCTGTTTATATTTTATGATTAAAGTTATGTGGAAAAGAGGGCGTGGTCTCTGAGTGACAAGTGGATCAGTTTATACTTGTCACAAACTGATATGCACCAAAGTCTCAGCCACACCTCTTTGCCCATTTTTGGATTAGCTGGGAGTTAGGGGTGGAGTCAGCCACTGCCAAGGTGGCAACGGCTGAGCAGCTCTTCGGAAACCTGTGTGTGACATCACAGAGGAATCTATTGCACAAATATTGTACATGACACACGTTTTGACGAGTGTTAGATGACGACCTTTACAAGTGTTATCGTATTTTTCAGGCTTTACCTATTGACGTCTGTACTTTTTAGGCCAGTTGAAGTAAATCTGGTCGACCAGAGAAGCTCGAGAACAGGATGAGTAGGACAGAGAGAGTCAAGTCCAAGACGGAGCTTAACAAAGGACCAGAAGGCAATCGATGCTTGGTTGATGTCCAAGCATGATTTATGATGATGATTCAGACTGACTGCACTGAGCTGGAAATTCAACATGTCGATAGAAAACAGCCAACGTTGATCAGGGAACTGTATCGACAGAGGGAACCAACCAGCTTTGCTCCCAGAGCAGCCGGCTGCCGGTCACTGCGACGTGGTCTGTCTTTTGAAGGTTACGCTGTGCTAATGAACATCACAGGAAAGGAGGGCGTGAAGGTGTCAAGAGAAGTGAAATTACAGTTGCCTTGGAAAAGACCTCTTCCTGGTCCTGCTCTTGATTTCCAGCGGCATTAATAACGAGCTGAAGGAGTCACTGATTAGAGGGAGCTCATATATTTAACACTAAGCAGACCCCTGAACGTGGCATATGTTCGATCCTGACAAGTGCCGTGTGCTTGGTCGGTGCCACCGTCACCTCAGCCACAAACTGCACACTGCTCCCCCAACCTTTGAGACATTTATAAAGGGCTGCTTTGCCTGATGAAATCAGTTGGTTCTTTGGATGTGAAGATCCTTTTCACTTGCTTGTCTTTCCATTGGTTGTAACCACCAGTCCTGGAGGAACTGTTGACTTGTTTTGAGCTAACATAGCCATGTAAGGTCCCACAGGTTAGATTAAGGGCCCATATTTTAACTTCTCCAGTCTTTTATTTTTAAGTGTTGATCTCCATCAGAAGATGTATTTGTGGTTTTAAAAACCAAAAACCATCTCAGTGTAGTTTCACATCTCCTCTCTCAAGCTGAGCTCTGAGCTCTAGGAACAACAGCCAATCAGAAGAGAGGATCTGAGCCTCTGGACCTTTAACATCTACCTTTAGACCGTATGGACCTTTAACATCTACCTTTAGACTGTATGGACCTTTAACATCTACCTTTAGACCGTATGGGGCCTTTAAACCTAAATAGCTGCCTCATATTTGTTTTTGATTCTTGTCTGTCAATGATATGGCATCACACTAAAACTGTATCAGCAGGATGAATATGATCCATTTGTAAAACTGTTATTTGAAATGTTTCATACATTTCTAAAACTATAACTCAGATAAACAAACAGCCAAAGCCAGCATCATAATTTTCCAGCCTTCAGAGTCATCACAGAACCAGTACAAAGCATCTTTCATCTTTCTGGTCAGGGACGTGGCACCCACACAACTAAAACTCCCTTCTGGGCGCAAGACATTGTTTTCCATCAAAACCAAAACAAAGATTGGGGAGTGTACGCTTTACGGTGCTAGCATGGCCAGCTAATTGATTTCAGGCCGGATCGTATTGCCGTGTAATGGAGCAGGCTAACGTGATGATGAAGCTGGGATGGTCATGGTGATGACTTTCACAGGGACTCCAGCCTCATTTGTTTGTTTGACAGGCTACAGGGGTGTGTGTGTGTGTGTTTCTCCATTTGGCATAAAGGATATGGATTAAGCTATAGAGGTGACAGATGATATGTTTACAGGAGAATGTTTGCTTTCTGCACGATATTCAATTACAGGGTTTCTGTGTGTTGCCGCCTGTGCAGAGGGAGTGTGTATACGACTCGTCATCTGAGTGTTACAGACTGTGTGTGAAAGGGTCACAGGCCTTTATCAATCACACAGAGTTTGCTCACTTCCTTCCTCGCTGTCCGTCTCCCGCCTCACATCAATCTCAACCCCCCCACGCTCCTTCACGTCTGATTCTTTCTGGGAAGTGGTTCAATCCAAATCTAAACTGCTGCTGTCCACTGTTTACTGGAGTTGCGACACAGCACAAATAAATACTTTAGTGTTATTTACCAAACAGACCCACTCATATACAGTGCTGTCCCCCCACCTGCCCCCCTCTGCAACCCCGTCCCCAGGAAGAGCCAGAAGGGGGGTGTTCATGGTACAGTTGGGAGTAATGCATGTAGCAGTGGTAGCATCATGTGCATCATATGTGAAGCCAATGCTGAAGAGCCTTAAACCTTCATTCTCTCTACTGACCATCAGGGGGCGACTCCACTGGTTTTAAAGAAGTCAGATTGTATTGAAGTCTATGGGAAAATGTCCCTACTTCTCTAATGAGTTTCCCTAATGAGTTTCTGGTCTCAGTCTCTAGTTGCAAGTCCTCAATACAACATGATGCTCATTTTTTAAATGATGGTCCATTTAGAGGAAAATAGACCAGAAAGGAGGGGATGGATTAGGGGGCGTGGCCACTGTGTGATTGACAGACTGTACCACCCAATCAGGATAGAGTACAGAGCAGGTCAGATCCACCCCTCACTCCTCCTCAGCTGATGATCAGTTCAGACTCCAATGGTGGTGTCATCCCAACATGGACGACGCCCTTTCTGGACTCATCTCTGGTGCGGATGAGTCCACTTACGGGGGGGGATCGACCATCTGGTGACCTGCTGCAGGCAGAACAACCTGGAGCTCAATGAGATGATTGTAGCCCTCAGGAGGAGCCCAGCCACATCTGCCAGTGTCACACTGAGTCCTTCCATGTCATGGACCTGAATCAAGAAAGCCCAGCAGAGGACATACTTCCTTCAGCAGCTGAAGACAATGATGGCGCATTTCTACACCGCCCATCTTCATCTCCTCCATCACCAACTGGAGCGCTGCTGCTGCCACAAGAGCAGACTGCAGAGTATCTGAGCCTCTGCTGAGATGGGGATTGGCCTCAGTCTCCCAACCCTCCTGGACCTGGACACCTCCAGGACCCTGAGACTAGCAGCAAAGATGGTTGCCGACCCCCCGACTGCAGACACAGACTGCCCTGTGGCAGGAAGCTGTGGTAAATCAGACCAAAAACATCTCACCACAACAACAGCTTTTTCCTGCAGTTGGCCTCATCAAGACCAGATACTAACTATGTTTATTGTTACTGTTGACATGAAGCTGAACATTCTGATTCTGGATCTGACTTGGACCAGACCACTGTTCATCCTGTGCTGCGTCTGGACCGAGGTGTCGTGCTGCGTCCTGTGGTCTGCAGCGTGCACAGCGCTGATGAATATTGTTTCGTGCTTTGCTTCCTCTCAGGGGGGCAAATGAAGAGGATTCCCAGCACCAAAGCCACAGCCCCCGTGTTCCTGGAAATCCTCCACAATCCCATTTGATCTTAACGCCCTGGCTCGACTAATGTGTCCCTAAGCTGGCCTTATCACACCACAGAGAGGACGGACTGACAGACGTGCAGCTGCAGCAGGTTGTGGTGTTGTTCAGCCTCCACAGCACCTCAGACAAGGTGGTTTCCACAAGTATCACATGCTCAGTCCTGCAGAACGAGGGAGAGAGCCCGAGCTGAAAGCAGGAGGTGGAGAGAGACAAGTAGCCGACTGAGGTGGAGAGGAAAACATTATGAAAGAGCCAACCCGACTCCACTAGCCTCTTCATTCTAAGCGAATAAATCCTCCATTATCGTGTCTCTCTCTTGGGTCTAAAAGCAAGCATCTTACAGGGAATTAATCGTATTGGACGGGGGGTGGGGGCATTTCATTCCCTCATCAAGTTTGGGGAAAATTGTATCGGAAGCCAAGCAGCCACCTGGGAATGGGCTTCTCTCCTCTTTCCTCTCATTCCCTTGCTGTTTTTTTCTGTTCTGCCTGTCGCAGGCCGGGGCCCCCTGGACCCCACAGCACGTTCAAACATCAGCATCCTTCATTTTCATTCATAACATTTTGATGCAAAGTGTCACTGTACAGTTTACAGTTGTCTGTTCTGTGGCATGTGAGTCATTCCTGGACCGACTCGAGCAGGAGTCCGCCGGTAGGACTGTGGCTTCAGCTCCGAGTGGGAACATGTCAGAGTGAATATGAATCTGACTGGAGCTGGAAAAGTCAACTTTAAACACAAAAGTGTGTATGAATAAGTGCGTATGTGTGTGTGTGTGTGTGTGTGTGTGTCCAGCTCGTGGCCAACCGAGCCTCCTTAGGCCTCTAAACAAGCACCATAAATTCACCCTCCACTTACCTGCAGTAAAAATGTCAGGAGGGAAGCTTTTATTGGGCCACACACACACACACACACACACACACACACACACACACACACACACTGAACTCCCTTAGAAGTCACTAAACACACACACCAGAGCCTTTTTACTCCTCGTCTCTCTGTCCATCTTCCACCAAAGTCCAGCAGCTGGACATTGATATTGACATGACGCGGTGGTGGGAGGCAGCGACTCCATGCTAACAACATTAGCCAGAAAGATGCTGTCACAGCCACTCTGTCACCTCCACACACACACACACACACACACACACACACACACACACACACACACACACACACACACACACCAACTTAAAATGAAATAATGTCAATTTAATGTCAAGTAGAAACAAGACGACATCTGACAAACATGTTTCCACAGACGAGAAAATAAATATATATCACCTGCTTTATGGAAACACTAATAGTCAGAGGTGGCAGGAACAGGTGGTTTTGGAGTTAAAGTTTTAGATTAAATTAATAATCAAAGTTTCTGTTGGTTGAATTTAGGAAAACATATTTAGCCTAAATCCCCATTAATCCAACTGAAGAGCCTCCTCCTCCTCCATCAGGTCTTCAGAGCCTCGTTCTCCTGATGCTCTGAGCTGTTTGTTTCTCCTTCAACTAGAGAATCAGCTCTTTCTAACAAGCCCTGATTTGTCCTGTGTGACACTGACTTCAGTGATAAACTCATGAAGGAAGTCAGTTCAGATCTGGATCAGTCTGAGCCTTTGACTGGAGCATTGCTGCTTTACTTCTGTGTGTTTATCCATCCATTCTCATCCTCCATCTTTGATAGAGACGTCTAGAGTCACGTCTCTACATGGGACGCTCCTATTGGCTCCAGTGGGTGATGTCTCAGCCAATCAGAGTGTCTCCTTCAGAGACTAGAGTGACACGTATACCTTTAAATGCCCTGTATTGTATTTATTTTATTAATACTTAATTCACTCTTGTTGAGTGTTATTTATCTCAACAAACTGAACCACTGTTTTTATATATCTTTTGTTACTTCAATTTCAAATTCTTCATAGAACCAATTTGCAGATTGTTTTGACACTGAAACAGGTTTAAAAGTTCCAAACATCAGCACAGAGTCCCAGCGTCTGTGGTTCTGGTCTAGAACAATCAGTATGGGTCTTCAAATACCCGTATTGGTGGAAGTCTGGTCTGATAAACTAAAGCTCTTCCTCACCTTCTGCCAAGCTCTTATCATCCAGAAAAGCCACTGCAGTCAGAACCTTTGATCTGCCTGGCTTACTGGCTATCAGGCAGCAGACTACTGTGTGTGTGTGTGTGTGTGTGTGTGTGTGTGTGTGTGTGTGTGTGTCCTGAGGCCTGGCCTGTCTCAGCTCTGCTGCAGCCCAGTGACAGGTGCTAATGCTGGGGCGAGAGGCTGCACGGGCCTCCATGCTCCCTCCTGTGATAACACTGACCGGCCTCCAAAGGCACACACACACACACACACATACAATGGCTGAGCTTCCTGATAACTTTGCTGCACTTCAGAAGCAGCCGGTGTGTGTGTGTGTGTGTGTGTGTGTGTGTGTTGGATTGATTTTTCAAAGGATTCCCCTTTAGTGCCAGCAGGCCTCCTATCAAAGCCTGGTGTGTGTGTGTGTGTGTGTGTGTGTGTGTGTGTGTGTGTGTGTGTGTGTGTGTGTGTGTGTGTGTGTGTGTGTNTGTGTGTGTGTGTGTGTGTGTGTGTGTGTGTGTGTGTGTGTGTGTGTGTGTGTGTGTTTGTGTGTGTGATTCTGAATTTAATTTTGAAGGCCGACCTGGACAAGACAGCTTAGTGTTACTGAGTGAAGTGTGGCTCTTTGCTTATAAAGGTACAACCCACTAAAACCTCCAAACTGATCATTTGGCAGTGGTTTAACATGTCCACCTTAAATCCACCTTAAATCAGCCTTTTCAAAGCTGTTGACTTCAGGTCTGAGTGTGTGGGTGGGTCTGTGTGATTGAAGCACATCCTGCACGAGCAACACATTTTTATTTATAGGCACCTTTCAGGACACCCAAGGACACTTTAAAATAAAAGATTCAGGAGCAACAATGAGCTAAAACAATATATGATTGAATGAATGGAAAAATGAGATACACACACAAACACATTTATGTGACAAACATACTCACACATTCTTACATTTACACATGCCAATCATTTACCAATAACAATAATAATGTTATGTCACCCTTCTGGAGCCACATTCATTCTTCTCTGTTATTAAAAACATCTCCAAGTCTCCTCATCTTCAGACTCAGCTCAACCTCAGCTCATTATATCTGAGACTCAGTAAAGACTCTGTTCACTGTAATAGGGGATAGTAGCTCAGAGAACAAGAGGAAACTAAAAACACAGTGAATTTCTCCTGATTTTCTAGATAAAAACACTGTAAACCAGAATAACCAAAGAAAACTTCAACACAGGAAGTTCCACACATGTGTTTGTGTTGTTCTAGAGCTGATTTGAAGTTTCTCTCTTTATCTGATCTGAGTTCTGCTCATTCTTTGGAGCAGTAATGATGAAAAATTAGCTCCAAAGCCTCTAATGCTCTAAATATCTTATTGTCCATGTCTCTATGTCTTTATTCTGTCACTACAATAAACTCAGAGCAACTTCTCCTCACTCTGAGATCAGAAAAATACAGGATTGATCCCATGTAGTAGATATTTAGTTTGATTTTTGGAAGCACATACACTTCTGTGGGTTTAATAGGATTAAGTAGCACCAGTTTACAAAGAGCTTTAACACACAAATCAACTTGAGAAACAACTTTGTCTCAGGTGTTTTACAGCATAGATACAAACCCAGAGACAGGCTGGTCTTTCCAGGACAAGAGGACTTCCTCTGTCCTTGTCTTCACCTTTTCCTTTGATGTCTTCCTGTCTGGGGAATTTCTGTTGGTTTTTCTAATGACCCAGAGAGAAGAAGAAGAAGAAAAGACAACAGTGTTGGAGCGTCCACGCTTCTGTCACCAAAGCTCAGAGCGAGCTGCTGCACCGACGCCATCTTGGCATGTTAATCTGACTCGTCACATATTTCCTATGTGTTAATGAGGAGGGAGGTGCTGATATGCAGAACTGAACTGATGAAGATGATGAGGTCACGTGGTTGTGTAGGTCTGTTTTGTCACAGGAGCGCTTCGCTGCTAAATCATCATCCTCAGCCTTTATCACCTCTGGGCGCTCGCAGGCTCAGGGACCGAGTCAAATGAACACACTAATAGAATAAACCAGTTGTTTTAGTGTCCGCATGCCTGCTCGCCTGCCTGGCTTATCACACACACAGACACACACACACACAGAGGGAGAGAGAGGCAGGTTGCAGACTCCCTGGCTCCAAAGCACAAGATCTCCCTGATTGCAGAAATTATGGCAGACAGAGAGGAGGAGAGATTAAGATGCAGTGTAGGTCTGTGTGGATTTGGTTTGACAGGCATGAAGATTGTGTTGTGCTTACAAGTTGTTTGTTGGGTGTGTGAGTTTGTGGCTGAAGCAGCTGATCTGCTGGACTCCACTGGAACCACTGTGTATTAAATTCATTTGTGTTGAAATGTGTGTATCTGTGATATTCACAGTCACAGGAAGTCAGACGTTTGATGAGTTGTGACCTCGTTTTAGAAGATTAAACAACAAGATTGTATTAAAAGTCAACCCAAGTAAAAGACCTGTGTCCTGAGACACAACCTGAGAGAAAAAGTCTTTTTTCTTTGTTTGAGCTGTCCCATGTCTGACGGCTCATTGTGTCCCTTTTATTTATCTGTATATTCATCTGTGTGTCGAACACATGATATTATTCCCAACAACGTGTTCCTCGTGCTGCTTATATACATATCTACAGTTTACCTACACGATTAAAGTCTGACTGATTATTTTCATACATCCTACATATAAGTAACGTGTGTATTTCACTGTGGCCTAAAAAGTGACTCTGCAACAAAGATGTTTTGTATGAAAAGTTAAATTGAAACCAGATCATATTTTTCATTAAGATAAAGAAGAAGTTTACGTGTTTCACAAATACACTGATAATGAACACGTTCGTAAACGACAGACCTTTGTTTCCTGATGATGATGATGATGAAGAACTCGTTGTGATCTGGACAAACACAGGACATCACCAAATGTTTTCATCACACAACTGGCTCAGCTGTTCCTGTTCCATGTGGTAACGACACTCATATTAACCCTGTGTGTGCGTGTGTGTGTGCGCGCAGGGCCGTTTGATGGCCGTGGCGTGACCCTGCTCGAGGTGTGCGGTAGCTGGCCGGAGAGCTTCGGCGTGCCGCGCCACATCATCGGATCAGCAGACGCCAGCGACGAAGGCCTGAGGGAGAGGCTGGCCGACGCCATGTCGGAGTCCCCCTCCAGGGACATCGTGGGATCAGCCACAGGTCAGTGGAGACTGGACAACACAAAATCACTCAATGAAACACGTGACTCACAAACATTCAACATGGACACAAAATACTAAAGTTCAGATTTTTTTCTCTTTTTAATTTTAGGTTTTAAAGCTCCCATATTTTACACTAAGTGTTGTTATCAATAACAAGATATTTTGGTGGTTTTTGGGTTTCTTTGACTCTGAGATGAACAGTTTCTAACTCTGAGGAAACAGCTGAACACAAATCTGTGCCCCTTCTTTTGTAAAGATGCTTTTTTTGAGCTAAACCTGTTGATTTTAGATGAAACTGGTTGAGCTGAGGCTTCATCTGTGATGTTATTCACTGTTTTTGAGCTGATTCGTCTTAAATCTTATCATCAGTGTCTAAATATAACTTCACTTCCTCACTACATTACCCAGCGTTCAGTGCTGCTAGGTCAGGGTCCAACGATGGATTAGCTCACCACTAGTCGTGTATTCAGGTTGTGCACGTGTGTTGGGCATCTGCACACACTGTGTTTTACTTTGTGTTTGTGTGTGTGTCTGTGTGTGTGTGAGTGTGTGAGTGTGTGAGTGTGTGTGTGTGTGTGTGTGTGTGTGTGTGTGTGTGTGTGTGTGTGTGAGTGTGTGTGAGTGTGTGTGTGTGTGTGTGTGTGTGAGTGTGTGTGTGTGTGTGTGTGTGTGTGTGTGTGTGTGTGCGCAGCAGACATGCCGTTAGCCCTGACAGTCCAAATGGTTAACTCATTTAGGAAGCGCCAGTGCCCCCCCCCTCCTTAAGTGAACAAGAGTTCCTTTGATTTAAATGTGTGTGTGTGCGTTGGTGGTGGGGTGGGGGGGTTAGGGTTGAGAGTGGGATGTTGGGGGTAGAGGAGTGGGGGGGGCTCACAAGCCCTTAATGGATTTAGCATCGACAACACCCACCCCAACCGTCCCCAGCCATATCCAGCCCTGGAGCCCCCCCAACCCCACCCCTCCTCCTCCCTGCTTGGCTTTAACCTCATTTGTAGCTCTCTCTCTTTCTTCTCATCACCCCCCCACCTCACCCCCCCCACCCCGTGTTTCTTCATTAGATTACACGTTGGAGACTCCGGACACTCGCAGTCAGTCTCCTCTTGTTCTTGTTCCCTCCATCATCTTGCATCTTGACCCCCTCCCCCCCTCCACCCCTAATGCAACACAAAATTCATTACTGATCACATTACATCAAAATACACCCATGATACATGCACACACACAGACACACACGCAGGCAGTGCGCCCTGAGCTGTGCTGAACAATCGTCCACAGGGATGTGATGGAGCTGCCTCGGCCTCAGCAGGATAATCTAATACCACAGCAGCTGTAATGTCAAGGAAATGTTCCTCCGCTGTGACGTGCACATCAGGACCTGGGTCTGTCTCAGACACAGGACCGTGGACTCATCAAACAAAGGCTTCCTATGGAAACCATTGTCAGCCTGTTACTGGATAAGCAACCACTTTCAATTGAGCTAATTAGCATATTCATGATGTCATCCTGTCATGTTTGCCTGATGACGGGCAGCTTGAAGCTGTGGAGTTTGAATCTTCTTCCTCCAGCTTCCTCCAGCACAAAGCTCCTCATCCACCTGCACTAACTCCACATGGTCCTGAATCAGGTCCAGGTCTCTGATGCTCCTTCAGAGACTCTGGGTCTGAACCAGCTCTGCTCTGATTTAACAGGTGCTGGACTAAACACTGACACTCAGGCGTCTGCTGAAGCTGGACATCGTCACTGTGAGTCACTGTGGATAACAGCTCTGCCACTGCAAATCCAAATCATTGAGCTATGAAACACGATAAAATAGACAAGTCCTCGTTCATGCCTCCTGGAAATAAACTTTCAAAATAAAAAAGATATTCCTCTCCCTCCTGAAAGGATTACCATCAGCAGCTCCTCAGCTCAGTCTCTCCTCCTACAGAAAGAGGGAATGTAACATTGCCTTTCACTGAAATGTCACATGGAGCTTCTGTTAGGGAACAGGATGTTTCACCTTCATGTAATTTACCACTTCGACATTTTTTGTTTTACAAGTAATAATTTAGGGTGGTTAAGTTTTTTAGTGTATTGACATCAGATGGGGAATATACATCTATTGGCTGTCTGCAAACTCCAGATGGACCCTAAACGCACCACAGTGAGAATTCCTACTTATAAACCCTTGTGTGTTAATATTTGGTGTGTGGTGTGTTTACACGCTCTGTGGATGTGTGTGTTTCGTGGCGTGAGGCTTAAATGGGCAGAGGCAGATGGTGTCGTCCTCAGTGGCTCCATGTGCCAGGAGCTGTGGCCCCTGCTCACACACACAGACACACACAGACACACACAGACACACACAGACACACATAGACACAGAGACACACACAGAGACACAGACAGACAGACAGACACACACAGACACACACACACACAGACACACAGACACACAGAGACACAGACAGACACAGAGACACAGAGACACAGAGACACACACACACACAGAGACACACACACACACAGAGACACAGAGACACACAGAAACACACAGACACACACATAGACACACAGAAACACACAGACACACACACACACACAGACACACACACACACAGACACACACACACACAGACACACACACAGACACAGAGACACAGACACACACACACACAGACACACACACACAGACACACACAGACACAGAGACACAGACAGACACACACAGACACACACAGATCCACACACACACACACACATAGACACACAGACACACACAGAAACACACAGACACACACACACAGACACACACTCAGTGGAGCTGCTGACTTGGCCCCTGAGTGAAGTTTCAAACACACTTCACCTTCTCACACGTTCACCTCGTCTGTTTCTGTGCCGAAGGGACAAGATTCAGACAGAGGTGACATCACAACGTGACATCACAACAAACTGATTTCATTGGTTGAACCGATACTGAACAGGAAGTAGTGACTAACTGTCCCAAACCTTTATACATGGGACAAAATATTAATATAATCTATTACTGTATTTTAGACTTATCTTGTTTTTTAGTATTATATAATAATTATAATAACATATTTTATGTTTTGTTTAAATATATAATTATATTATTGTATTTTATATTCTTTATCAGATATAGTTAAAATATTGTGTTTACATTTGTTTTCTATAAAATGTAAATATATTTTCAGATTTTAGATTTTCTATGATATATAATATAATATCACATATAATTATAATATCATCTTTTTATTTAGAATATATCATTACAATATTATATTTTATGTTACAGGTCTTTTTGAATATAGAAATGTCTTTATATATTATATATATTGTGATATATGACACAATGTAGAGTTTACAAAGCAAGATGCCAATGTTCTTCTTTGTCATTATTTATCTTTTTCTGTTTCTATTTATCTCATCTACAAAAACAATTTATCAAATTATAATTTACACAAAAAGACGTGAACGGAAACATAACAACAAACAAGACATTTTTCCCCCGTGAGGCTGCTCACACACTCAGAGCAGGAATGTTTCGCTGATGTAACAAATCACTGTCTATCTGACATTCACACACACACACAGATTCACAGGGAAAACAAAGCCTCCAGTCAGGGTAATGGGCTCTCACGCTAAGGCCGAGACCCAGCGTCGCCAGCTCTGAGGGCAGGTGACACTCACAGAGAAGGATGGATGGACAGAGGGAGAGAGAGAACAGAGGATGAAGAGGAGAGAGAGTCACTGACGACTAAAACACACTGGGGCTGAAATTAGATTAGCCTCCAATGATATAATGTTGCTAACTAGATTTGTCTTATTGGTGCCTGCCCAACATAAATTCCATTGAAGCCATATGGAGAGTGGACGAGTGCTCAACACGACCCGGCGTCTCTCGGCTCAGAGCAGCTATGACTCAGGGACAACGGCACTTTTTGTGTCCGTTTACCTCCATCATGTCATTTCTTACTCTGCCTCCATCTTCGGTGCTGAGTGCTCTTCGCCACTTCATGCGATCAGAGGAAGGAAACCGATACCAGACACCTGAGTTCACAGCATGACGTGTACTTTGGTGTCAAACTGATCAGAAATGGTGAATCAGTAAATCAAGATCTGTCTCTAGTACGAATGCTTAGCAAATTAATAATTATTTTACATTATTTTTTATAATAATTAATACAATTATAAGCTACTCTTCATTATTACATGGAGACATTTTCATTTTTTACTGAGGTTTAATTAAGATCTGTGTTGACTGACGGACGTTTCAGTTACTAAGCCTTAAAACCAGCCGTCAGGACTTCTGGAACTTTGTGATGTCACAACAAGCCCCGCCCCTAGTTCCTCCCACCTGGACCCACCATCCAACCTTACAGGATTTGGTTTCTCTAAGTATTTGATCCTAAATCTGCTATATTTTTATTGTATGAGAAAACAGTCAACCAATCAGAAGAGAGGCTCAGATCCTCTCCTCTGATTGGCTGACTGACCTGACCTAGAGCTCAGAGCTCAGCCTGAGAGAGGAGATATGAAACTGCACTGAGATGGTTTTTGGTTTTTAAAACCACAAATATATCTTCTTCTTCTGATGGTTATCAACCCTTCAAAATAAAAGACTGAAGAAGTATGGACCTTTAATATAAAACATGAGCTTCTAATATAAAATATGAATCTGGTTCTTAAACCAGACTTTAAACTTGTGCCTTAATGTAGGTAAATGAAATCCCCTTTTCATATTATTTGACATTAACAAAGCTGAGCTGATGAAGAACTGAAGTTTCTTCCTGTAGCTTTTTAACTAATTGATCCAGAACAGAATCAGCAGCAACAACAGTTGATGGTTTGTTTTTGGCCTTTTTCCTCTTCCATCTATTTATTGTTGAATTTTTCTGTTCTTCACAGTTAAATGAATGAAATGTCTTAATAGTTTCGATCCTGTGTTTATTTTTGATTTTAATAATGACTCACAGTATCATCACAGTCAAACTGGACCATTTGAGGTTTGGGTTAAATGTCCTCGTGGTGCCAACAGTGCTGTTTGTGTTTCATGTGTGTGTATTCGTGTGTGTTGGGTCTAGTTTTGTTGATGGATGAGGTGAAGGTGCAGGAGACCACCCACACCCACTGGTTCATAACAGTCTCTTGTTTGTTGGATCCAGGCTCAAAGAAACGGAGTAATAATAATAATAATAATAACAGTGAGTCTGTCTGAACAGCACTCAGCTGGTTCCCTCAACACCTGACTCAACACTGATATTTATGGGGGGGGGGGGTTATCAGCACAGTAGAGCTGACAGTACTTCCTGTGTGTGTGGACATATGTTGGTTTTATTACTTCCAGCAGTTTCATACGTGTGTGTGTGCGCGTGTGTTTGAGCTGTGTGCACCACCTTAAAATGTTGGATTACTTGTGAGTGTGCAGGCGGGGGTCCAAACAGGCATCCTGACTCAGTAATTGGTCATTTTGCGTTGGAGCCTGGGCTGTCGGCTCCTGGCCGGTGACACAGTGTGTGTGTGCTTTGGGAAGGTTCCACTGTACTTCTGATGTTATCACCTCAGAGAAAACATGAGCTCTGTGGCCAAACGCTGCTCTGAGTGTGTGTGTGTGTGCAAAATGTATGAAAGATAAAGAAAGTTTGACAGAGGAAATATCTGTTGATGTAATTTCTCGGTGCAGATTGAGGGTTTCCTCTCTGACACTGAACAGTGTGTGCGTGCGAACGCATGCAAACATGTTGGTTTTAGCACTCGGCCTCCGCCGATCTTAAAGAAACGGTGCGACGTTACTTATCTCTCTCGCTCCATTTACTAATCAATATTACACTGGACAGCCCTGTGCTTTAATAGCCTGCTATTTTTTCATTTGGACGGAGTGTTCCTTCTCTGTTTGATGAATATGCTCTGTATATTACAATAACCAATCAAATGTAATGCTTTATTGTTTTAATGCCACTGGCAAACTGCTAAGAGCCTGTAATCTGCAGTGAGCATCTGACCGGTGTGGGGCTCCTGACTGGAAAAATGCAATACATTACTCATTACTGTTACTCATTTGTAAAACAGCAGAATTGCTTCAGTTATTAGTCCCTGTGGCCAGTAATTGGTTCATCTACTCATTATTTTTCATTATTTTCTTACTGTCCAGATTTTGGGCCTTTCTTCAGAACCACTTCTCTCGTTTCCAAACTGTATCTGGGTGAACGCAGGTTTATATGAAAGGTCTGTTTTCTCTAAAGTGATGTATCTGTGCTTTTAAGAACCATCTCAGTGCAGTTTTACATCCTGTCTCCAGCTTCTCTCTGAGCTCTAGGACCAACAGGTCAGCTAAACCTGGATCAGGATCAGAGGCTGGGTTTTATTTTCTGGAATCACCATGAAGACAGTGGAGGGACCCAGGTAACAAAATGAAACGTCCAGCCCGACATCTGCCTGGCTCCTCGGCCCGAGTCTGGCCCATGTCCCTCCACATCTGGGCAGATTCCACCCGTCATCTGGAAGATTTCTGTGGCCAGATGTGGACGTAGCATCAGACAGTCGTTTTGTATATGGGCCAGGTTCAGGCCGTGGAACCGGGCGTTTACCAGGCCAGAGGGGCCAGATTTATTTTCTCTATCTGGGAAAAATACATCATCCCTGCAGCTCTGTATGTGGAGCAAACTGCTTTACATGGGGCTGTATTTTATATTCATATTTTCATGGAACACACACTTAAATCACAGACTTTATGTTGGCAGCAGCTTTAATTGGAATTAACATCAGTCTGCATGTTCAACAGGCAAGAAAAAAGCCAAAGACCAACAAACCTCCAGCTCTGACTGTTCATTCAGAGCAGTTCTAGAGCAGATCTGACAGAGATGTGACGTTTACACCTGTTGTCCAGAGAAAGGTTGGAGCTGAAATAACTGCTGCTCTGAAGAAAAGAGATGCTGATGTAGAGTTCATGCTGAGCTGAGCAGGTTTGGACATGGTGTCGATATTCTCCTCTGGTCACTGATGTGTGTGTTGAAGCCTGAAGCCGTGTAAACAATCTGCATATGTCTGTTATATAAACATGAATAGCCTCTTTAATGTTTGCTATTATATAAATCATTCCATAGAAAACCTCATTAATTGGCCCATTAAGGAAACATGGAAACTAGACTGCACGCCTGTTCAGACAGCTGTGTGATTTAATGGTCGCACAATACATCCTGTATTTGAATTGGCTGCAAATTCTATTCACACAAAGCCGCACTATTATCCTGCCGACTGACTGGTTTCTGGGCCATTCAGCCTTGTTTTAGTTCACTGATACCTATCACAAGAGCAACAAGCACACAGGGAGGATGGAGGGGTGGGGGTGGGGGGTGTACAGGCTCGGAGGTCCTTCTTTTCCTATCAATCAGTTCAGACGTCTGTTGGCTTCAGTTCCACACACAGTTACTCACACCAACAAGAGCTAGTGTGGCTTGTCCTGCAGACACACACCAGTCATGACAGAGATCACGTACACGAGCTCCAACATTGTTCACTTGTAGCTTCCTCTTCATCATCACTTTCACTAGGATCAGTGCATCGACTTGCAGGGTTCAGCTCAGGTGAACTTTGACCCCCAAACCTTTAACTCATTGTTAGTTCTTGCAGTAGCAGGTTTCTGGGCGTGTTAGCAGTTAGCTCATCATCACCACACTCACCAGTGTCCATATGTTTCACATTTCATGGTGTTAATTCTACTTGTGGTGTATTCAAATATTAAAAAGACATTTCCTGGGAACGTCCCAGTAACCGAGTGGTGAGGAGACATAACGGAGCAAATGATTTGAGTCCCTGGATCGATTCCTGCCCGACTGGACACTTCTTCTCTTTAGAAAATGAACATCATGTTGTATTGAAGACTTGAAACTAGAGACTGAGACCATAAACTCATTAGGAAAACGTTTACTGAGCTAATAAATCAAGGGAGAAGTAGGGACATTTTCCCATAGACTTCAATTATTTAACTGTGACCTATTCCCGCTGATCAAGCTGAGAGCAGCACGTCTAGTTTATCAGGAGGCGACAGAAACAACACGACCAGAACGACTTGTTTCATTCACTACTTTTACTGACTGTTCCCCCTGAATGATTCTGTAGTGACTCAGTGACTCATCAAACGCTCAGATAGTTTAGGTTTAAACAGGGTTGTGTGTTTTGCATGGCAGCTGTTTAGTGACAGTCCAACAAACCACAGACCTGTGTCACCAGATCCTGAAGCCTCCTGTTGATCTCGTTCTCCCTGGTGAAACTCTGCTACTCAGTTTTTACTTTTCTTCGTCTTACGAAACCTTAAAATCCTGAGAGGAGCCAGTTCAGGTGTTGATGCACCTGATGACTTTCCTCTGGAGGGTTTCTGGGCCTGTCCAGGAGGGAGGAGACCTCAGGGTGGACTCAGAACCCCAGATGGAGCAGGAATTCCCTGTTTACCCTGCTGCCACCGCGACCTGACACGGATAAGATGAAGAAGATGTGATGTCATTTTTGACTCATCACGAGTCCCGATGACAGTGAAGACCAGGGAAAGAAACCTGAACGTGTCCTCGCTGCGCCCTTGTATGCACAGCTGGATGTATATTGTACGTAGCATAATTGTGACTATGAGCTCAGTGGCCGAGCTAATGCACAGACTGAAGCGCTCGCACAATGGACCACACAAGCGCGCACACCATTTGGATACTTGACTATCTCAAAACTATTAGTTAATCATTTTGTGAAATGCCCAGAGGCCCACGTTGTCCCTCGCCTCCACCAAAGAGAGCGAAGAAAGAGAGAGAGAGAGAGCAAATGAGTGCACTCTCTCCCTGAGAGCTGCTCAGCAGTGTCGTGACAGACAGAGAGAACAAACGCAGGGAGGAAGAGAGAGAGGGGTGAGGGGGTGAGGGGGGGACGTCAGGGACTGAGTGAAAGAACAGAAAGGGGAATGTGAGACTGGCTGAGGCCGGAGAGTATGGTGCCGCGGTGCTGAGAGAGGAGACGGCGAAGCGAGGAAGCAGAGTGTGGTCATTATATCTGCCCTTCAGCCCATCCCCCACCCTCCCCCACCCTCCCC
>CM076657.1:25072950-25088153 GCA_038496675.1 Rachycentron canadum
TATAGTATATTATATTATAGTATAATATAGTATAGTATATTATAGTATAGTATTGTATATTATAGTATAGTATAGTATAGTATAGTATAGTATATTATAGTATAGTATTGTATAGTATAGTATAGTATAGTATAGTATAGTATATTATAGTAACCTTAGTCCTGTGTTGTTATAATCATGGGGTCTGGATCCTGCACCGTCTTTTAATTGATTTAATCTCAGTTATTTAACGTGTATTTTATTTTATTTTAATTTAATTTTTATTTTGAATTTGCTTTATTTGACATGCGCCATTAAAATTCTAAAAAACAGTAAATGATAAATATGTGATGAAGATGATGTGACTGTGTGTGTGTGACTGGAAACAAACGTCAGTGTAAATCATCGTTAACACACATATAAAATAAAGCACATTATGTTTATATCATTGTACAAATACAACGGTGCCTGGAAATATTTTCAATAATATGGAATTGACTTTTTATTCTGATATTTTTCAGTATATATTTTTTAATGAGCTTTAAAATGTTTTAACCTTATATTGTGTATTTTATAGATAATGACATATTAATGGAAAAGTGTGTCAGAGCCTCGGGCTGTTTGTGTGTGTGTGTGTGTTCTTTTGTTTTAATGTGAAATGAATGAAAAAATAGAAACGTGTAGTTTTGGATTTAAACTGAATCAGATCTGATTTTTTTTTTTTTTTTTTTTTTTTTGTGACAACATGTGTGGCCTGCTCCGGTTTTTCCTTTTGTCCTGAGCTAATTACAGACAGAGCCGCTCTGATTATAACACACTCATTATAACACAATTATTATAACAGACTTTATTATAACACACTTTATTATAACAGACTCATTATAACACAATTATTATAACAGACTTTATTATAACACACTGAAGATCCGAGTTTTAACGTGGACAAAACGTCCAAATGAGACGTAAATTGTGTTGATAATTTCCTCTAACGCCGTGTGTGTGTGTGTGTGTGTCGCTGCAGACCATCCTGAACTCCATGCACAAGTACCAGCCCCGGTTCCACATCGTGAGGGCCAACGACATCCTGAAGCTGCCGTACAGCACCTTCAGGACCTACGTGTTCCCGGAGACCGAGTTCGTGGCTGTGACAGCGTATCAGAACGACAAGGTGAGACCCCCACCTCCCCCCACCTCCACCCCCACCCCATCACACTCACCACGGCTGCTACACTTTCAAAATAAATGTTCTAACATCCTCCGCCCTCCCCCACCAAAGCCCGGAGACTTAATCTGATTTTTTAGGTCGCCTAATTTCCCTGCAGAGACTCACTCCCATGTCCCACTTGTGTTTTTTTAATTGCTGTTTTGCCCGGATTGTGTGTTAGTGTAGCAGATATTTGAGTGTGTGTTCAGACCTGCAGCCTCAGCGTGGTGTGTGTTTTATCTGCCCAGCTGTTACCTGAATAAATCAGGCGGATGGATACAGTGATGAGTTGTGATGTGGTGCGGCAGACAGATCTTTTTATTTTACACTAATTTACTTTTATGTAAAAAATAAATAAAATATTACTTTTTTTAAAACAGTGTTTTTTTAATGCAGGTTTTGAATGTGTGTGTTTGATTAAAGCTCTTTATCCTCTGCCACGGGGTTAAACTGGAGCTTGTGTCCAGGTGGGGGTGAGGGGGTGAGGGGGGTGCTGTAAAAGTTTATGGCAGAGTCACAATCGATTACAGGGCTTTTAAAGGGGCTGGTGACCCCGCAGGCCCAGGGCGTTTTATTTCTTTTTTTTTTTTTTCCAAGGGCCACTGGGGGCCTCCAGGAGCCGAGAAGCTCCATGCGGGGCCCTGCGTGGAGCCCCAGCAGCGGGCTGCTCCTCATCAGGACAGGCGGAGCAGCAGCATCCAAACCGCGTTATTAATTATGGATATGATCGTCATCTGCCTTTTCCTGGGGCCCGGGGGCTCGTGTGGCCCCACAGAGAAATATTCCGTGGCGGAATCTCTCTCCAGGGGCCAATGAGAATAACGTCCCATTATCACGCTTTTTATTAATAATGCAAATGCGGGGCCCGTCGTGTGTGTGTGTGTGTGTGTGTGTGTGTGTGTGTGTGTCCCAACATGTGTTTTTACTGATGTGGACCACAGGGCTCTGCTCTGGTCCCGGTCCCGGTCCCGTCCCGGTCTGACATGACGTGTGTCTGTGTGTTGTCAACAGATAACACAGCTGAAGATCGACAACAACCCGTTTGCTAAAGGATTCAGAGACACGGGGAACGGAAGGCGGGAAAAAAGGTAAGAAACTGTGACATCACACCTGTAAAAACACCTGATAGTATCTGTCCATTATTATCATCATCATCATCATCATCATCGTGACCTGAACCCCTGCTGTGCAGGAAGCAGCTGACCATGCCGTCTCTGCGGATGTATGAGGACCAGTGTAAAGCGGACCGGGAGGGCGCGGACTCGGACGCCTCCTCCAGTGAGGCTCCGACCGGCAGGGACGCGGTGCACTCCCCGCTGGGAGCCGGCACCAGCCCGCTGAGGTTCAGCAGACCCAGCAGAGGTGGGAGCCGTTACCGTGTGTTGGCCCAGATAAGAGCCGAGCGCGACACGGGCTGAAGCTGTTTTTATACAAAACACCTTTGAAATCAATCATTTAAATTGGGGGAAATATGAATGGAGTTTGGTTGACCTGAGGAAAATCAGTTGTTATGTATTTTTTATTTATTAACCTTTATTAGCTTTTTTATGAGATTTTTCTGGCTCCTGTGATAAATTTGAAAATATATCATGAATCAACAATATGTACTAATATTTTTTAAAAATCATGTTACACTTGATCAGTCACTGATTTATTTAACTGACTTTATGTTTGACAGAAAAACTATTTTCTAAAGGGAATTGGATTTTGACAATATTCAAATCTACATTTAAAATCTTCTAATAGTGAAGCTGCAGCGTAAAGTTCTATTGGTTTTATAATATCAATAATAATAAGTTTGATGTGATTTTGGTTTTTATTTGGTTTGATCCAAATGTTTTAAATCCTTCAATTTATCAAACTAATGTATTTAACAAAGTCTAAGATCTTAGGTTTTAATTGACCAGGTCATTTATTTTAATGTGCAGGGATTTTTTATTGCTCTTAAAGGTAAAACGGTGTAAACGTGTCATTCAAAGTGTGTGTAGATAATTGCAGTGTGTTTTGGGGGACGAGGTGATGGATGGTTGAAATCTTCCTTCCTGTGTCGTAGATGAAAAAACGTGCACTGACAGTGAGCAGGAGCTGGAGCATCACGACGAGCACTGCACCGCCTCCAACAGCCCGGGCCCCGAGCCCGTGTCCCCCTTCAGCTCCAGGTGTGAGGACCGGATCCGTGACAGGCCCGGCGCCGACAAGAAGGACGACTCCATATTCAGCATCAGGAACCTAGAGAAGGACAAGGCGGAGAGCCGGCACAGGAAGGACACCACAGACGCGCTGACTAAGGACTCGGAGGCCGGGGGCATCAGTGCCAGTAAGGACGCGTTCTCCCCCCTCATGGTCCAGACTGAGAGCCCCTCGCACTTCAGCCCGGGCCACTTACAAAGCCTGGCTCTGTCTGGCCTGCACAGTCAGCAGTTCTTTAACCCCCTGAACGCCGGATCGCCGCTGTTGTTCCACCCCGGGCAGTTTGCCATGGCCCCCGGAGCCTTTTCTGCTATGGGCATGGGGCATCTTTTGGCCTCTGTATCGGGGGCGGGTGCTTTGGAAAACGGCAGCCTCTCCACCCAGGGCACGGGAGGAACCCCCAGCCCCTTCCCCTTCCATCTGTCCCAGCACATGCTCGCCTCTCAGGTAAGGACGGTCACAGCTGTGGCACCTGTAGCTGAGGGCACACAGGATTAGCTGTCAGGTCCTAGAGACCGGGACCTGGACTCGAACACACCAGCAGTGTCTCATGAGTCCGAGCTGGATTTAATTTAGAACCAGAATCAAAGCTAAATTTAAAATGTGGCCTGTGTGTTTGGATTGACACATTTTAAAGCTTTTATCTGTGTAAAAAGTCTAAATTCAAACTAAAATACTTGTTTCTATCAGGTGTGAATTTCACTTCAGTGTCTGTTGGATTTATCAGATCTTATCATGTTTGACTGGAAACAGTGATGAGTCTGACTCTCTCCCGCATCCTGTTGCAGGGCATCCCGATGCCGCCGTTTGGAGGCCTCTTCCCGTACCCTTACACCTACATGGCGGCGGCGGCAGCGGCGGCCTCGGCCTCGGCCCTCCCCACCACCAGCACCTCCAGCCCCCTCTCCAGGAATCCCTTCCTGGGCTCGTCCCGGCCTCGGCTCCGTTTCAACCCTTACCAGCTCCCGGTGTCGCTGCCTCAGAGCTCCAGCCTGCTCACCGCCGGCCTGCCCGCCGGACTCAACCCGGGCTCCGAGTCCTCCAAACCGGGCAGCAGGGAGGCCAGCCCGGCCCCGGAGCACCACAGCAACCACAAGACGGGAGGCTCGAGCGGAAGGGCCCCGTCCCCCAAAACCTCCATCAAGGACTCAGTGAATGAGCTGCAGAGCATCCAGAGACTGGTGAGCGGCCTGGAGGGCCAGAGGGAGCCCTCCCCGACCGCAGACTCTCCCAAGTGATGAAGACTCTCCTTCAGGATGAAGTCTTGGCTTGAACACCAGAGGACTGGACCTGCATCTGTCCTGTACAGCACATCACGGAGTGGGACGAGGGTGTGACCGATGAGGGTTGGAGGCTGATAACTGATATTTTTTGGAACAAAGCTGCAGATTGAAACAGAAATTTAGTCCAAACAATGAAACCTAACCTTTGAAGAGTGAGGAGTGTCTGAGTCCCTGCAGAGCTGAGCTGCTGGACCTGAACTCAGACTCCGCAGCTGCAAACTTTCACTGCATTGACTGAATTCATTAGAAACTAGAAATGAAAGGAGCAAGGAGTGAGAAAGAGAAATGAGAATCCTAAAAAATATTATTTAAAAAGTTCACGGAGACTAACACGGAGCATTTCCACAGACTGTCAGAGGTGGACCACACAGGCCAGTATCGGCCCAGATATCGGTCTAACCCGCCTGCAGCTCCGCACACTGAGGCGAAGCATCTGAGGATCCAGACCTGGTTCTCACAAGACCCCGACCCCGACCCCGGTCCCGATCCTGGTCCTGAGCAGGAGTCCGCTCCTCCAGGTCTCAAGCTGCATCCAAAAACTGTTTGTGTTTCCAGGCCTGATGGTTTAAAGGAAGCTGAAGGTTCCGTCTGCATCATTTCAGCCAGAAAATGTTTCTGAATATTTATGTAATTAAAAATAAAAACAATCTGTAAATAAAGCTAAGATCCAAGAATATGCAATTGGTATTAATTTATTCAAGGCTGTATATTATTAGCGTGTATATATTTCGAGTTTAACGTTGCTTTTCTTCCTCCTCCTCCTTTTTCATGACCATATACTGTAAATGAAAGAAGCTATTTAGCGCTGTTGGTTTGTTAAACTGTGCGAAGCGTCGCAGCCGCCGACACTCGGAGCTGCAGAGGCCGACGGTCGGAGCTGCAGAGGCCGACGCTCGGAGCTGCAGAGGCCGACGCTCGGAGCTGCAGAGGCCGACGCTCGGAGCTGCAGAGGCCGACACTCGGAGCTCCTCTCAGGTCACTTCACTGCAGCTGGAGGCGCTGCAGCGGTTCCCTCCTCGTCCTGCCTGTCTATTAGATATATTTAAAGACTAAATATCTTCTTATGCTGGTTGTCCGGGTATTTTTGGTTTTTTTTTTTGATTGTCTCACAATTTCAATAAAAAATCGTTGTGCTGAAAAGCTTGAAGGCGTTTGATGATTATTATTACTATCATTTTCATCATCATCATCATCATCATTATTGTGAGGATCTAATTATAGAAAAACAGCTGTATAGATTTAAAGAGCATTTTTATGAAGTCACCTCTGGTAGTTACAGCACAGACACACACACACACACACACACACAGACACACACACACAGACACACACACACACACGGGGCAGCAGCGCCCTCTGTCGGACAGTTTAACATTTGCTAAGAAAATGTGTTTAATTCACGTTATTGAAAATACAATTAAATCAGTTGGTGCCGCCTGTGGGTGAAGCTGTTTGCATGAAGGTGAAGCTGCAATAATTCGGCAGAATAAAAGAAAAGTGTGGTGTTGTGTTGGCAGTTGTGCAGTTGTGTAGTTGTGTGTTGTTCCTGAGTTGGTGTTGGAGGCCTGCAGGTCTATTCTGAGCCGGTTTCCGTCAGTATTGTGTGTCCTGGTGTATTTTTAGAGGAACCTCAGTATTTATAGGAAGAGTTTTCTCTGCTGCTACATCCTCTGCAGCAGGAGCCGGTCTGGGGTCTGGACTCTGGACTCTGGTCTGGACTGGATTCTGGTCCCTGGTCTGGACTCTGGACTGGATTATGGATTCTGGATTCTGGTCCCTGGTCTGGACTCTGGATTCTGGTCCCTGGTCTGGACTCTGGACTGGATTCTGGATTCTGGTCTCTGGTCTCTGGTCTGGATTCTGGTCTCTGGACTGGATTCTGGTCTCTGGTCTGGACTCTGGAATGGATTGTGGATTCTGGTCTCTGGACTGGATTCTGGTCTCTGGTCTGGACTCTGGTCTGGATTCTGGTCTCTGGTCTGTTCTACAGACTTTAAATGAAGCGGGTTCTTACCTGCGGAGATGACGTCACGTGACCTGACGAGAAGGTTCTCTGAAATATTTAGATTTTATTTTGAAAGAAATGTGTGTGTGTGTGTGTGTGTGTGTGTGTGTGTGTGTGTGTGTGTGTGTGTGTGTGTGTGTGTTGCACTGTGTGTGTGTTGCACTGTGTGTGTCTCGGTTTAAAGGGTTAACAGGGGGAGTTCAGGGCAGCAGACAGCCTTTTGTCCAGGACCCGGCGCCTGTCGCCTGCCTGCCGGCCACAGCCTCCACACCGCCCCGCTTCCTAATTAGAGCCCCCCTCCTCCCCTCCTCCCCTCCTCCTCTTCCTCCTCCCCTTCTTCTTCTTCTTTTCTTTCTGCAGCGATAATCACAAACTCTCAGTCTATTACAGGGGCCATTGTTGGCCCCTCTGTTATCTTCAATTAACAGGAGAGAGCGGCTCGACCTCGCGCTCTGGGAGAGAAAAGTATTTGTCTAAATCAATCAGTCGATGGCTGATCAATAGGCTCCTGCGGAGGCCCCGTGGAGGCCCCGTGGAGGCCCCGTGGATCAGCACTAATGGCATCTGACGGCCCGGGGTAAAAAGGCCGGGATTATTCACAACTCGGAGAAATGATCAGCGCGGGTTGTGTTGTTGTTTCAGCTGCTGCAGGACACAACAGGACACAGACCCGGACCCGGACCTGGACCTGACACCGACCTGGACCCGGACCTGACACTGACCTGGACCTGGACCTGACACCGACCTGGACCTGGACCCGGTCCTGGACCTGACACCGACCTGGACCCGACACCGACCTGGACCCGGACCTCACACTGACCTGGACCTGGACCCGACACTGACCTGGATCTGGACCCGACACTGACCTGGACCCGGATCTGGACCTGGACCTCACACTGACCCGGACCCGGACCGTCCTTGACTCTAAATGACGTTTGCTCTGTTTCCTTTTTATGTGAATTTCAGAGTAAAAGATGAAAATGTAATTTATTTAATAAATAAAATAAAATGTTATTTATTAAAAGGATATAAAATTAGCACCAACATGAGAATGAACAGTTCATCAAAATAATAATAAACTAATATAACAAACCAACTCCTGCTCCAACATTTACTGTAATTATTAGATAATGAGGTTAACACAGAAACTGACTGGTTTTTATGTAATGAAGATATTTAATGACTTGATTCATGACTGTGTTCACCTTTGATGATGATGATGAGCAGCTGAGGAAGGAGCCGCTGACACCACGGACCTGTATCGGTGCAGCGCATCGGTCTGACCACAAACCTGCGTGACGTCACCCCCGCCCTGACACGAGGCATCTTATTGGCTGCTCGGCTCAGGTGCGGCCATCACACTGGTCCACGGAGGAGCGGGAGGGGCCAATCACAGGCCTCTGTTCTTCTTCATGAGGAGGAGGAAGTGTCAGACCTTACTGCAACACACACACACACACAGACACACACACACAGACACACACACACACACACACACACAGACACACACACACACAAACACACACACAAAATACATTGAAAATCAATTACATAACGTTTCGACCAATCAGGACTCACCAGAGCTGTGACACCTGTGACTGACACCTGTGACGGACTGGGGAGGCGTGACCTCCTGACCTCCTGACCAATCAGACGTCAGGTCAGAGACGGTTTCACACTTTTCTGCTGCTGTTGTGTAAATTGTCACATTCAGATTCTTGTGATCGTGGTGCGTTCAGGAGCAGGCTTTACTTTTTGGACAGTGTGCAGTGTGTCGGCCCGTCGCCCCCTCCTGGACACTGAGGGAGGGGCGAGGAGGAAGATCCTGAATTTATTTTCTTTATCAGACATAATTCATCTTCATCTTCATCATCATCATCAAACACCTCGATCCTTCTGAGCGACACCTGAGGAAAAAAGTAAAAAAACCTAAAAAAAAAAGTTTAGATATTAATTGTATCATATTATATTAAATTATATCTGGTAGTTTTTCTTTTATAAATCTGTATTGTTCGGATTAATATTCATTATTATTATTATTATTATTAATTATTTCAGGGCCTAAACTTCTTTAATTACTGTTTTATTCTGTCTGTTTTTGTTGTGTCTGTAACAGCAGGATCTTTTCCCAGAATGCACTGCGAAATGTAACGTCCTGCTCAGGTTTAGCAGTTTATTATTTTCATTATTATTATTATTATTATTATTATTATTTATTCAGGCTCCTCTAATGTTTTTATTCAAACACTTGATCACAGAACAGTCACATCAGTAAACAGCCTCATCGATGTAGGTTTATTATTATTATTATTATTATTATTATTATTATTATCATTATCATCATCATCATCATCATCATCATCATCATCACCATCGTTGTCATTAGCTCCTGTTTGTTAAATGCTAACAGTCATTTCTCCACCACAACAGGAAACAACCACTAGGTGGCACAAGTACTTACTTTACTGTCATCAGTGTCAATGTCATTCACTGTACTGAACAATAAAGGTTTATTTTGAGAACTTTTTATAATCTTCATCCACCTGTGAGGGACAGATGATATGTTCAAGGTTTAAGTCCAAACTCAGGAAAAACTGTGTGTAAAAATCTGCATCAATGTGAAAAAACAAGTCAGGACATAAAATAAAAATAATAATAATCAGAATCAGCTGAGAAACAACTTAAGATGATGTCAACTAGAAAATAAAATCAAAAGAATTGTCTTTGTTCGTTTACTGGTGAGAAACTCAGAGTCCTGATCCTGGTACTCAGGACCAGGACTCTGAGACCAAAACCAGGACCTGAGAGGACCAGGACTCTGAGGACCAGAGACTTATGTAACGCTGCTGGAGGAAGACCATGTGACCAGATGTTCCTCTTTCGCTCCACATACGTTCCAGCTCGATGTGGAATAAATATAAGCTCAGTGTAAAGACTGTCAGGGTACATCCTCTGGTGACCCGCCGCTTCCCAGACAAATTACAAACTGAAAGGAGTCGAACAGAAAAGCTGTAAATCAGAGCAAAGCCAAACACCGTGGAGCCGTTAATGAAGTGGCGGGAGAAAGCTGCGCCGCACGGCCTCCATCTTGTCACTCATTACTGCAGCATGAAGGCGACTTTTACTGTCTCACATCACAAACACAGCACGAGCCTGTTGCACATCCAGGCCTCCAGAAGAGGCTTTCTGTGGTGTTTAAAGAGGGCACACTGAAGAGCGAGGGGCCCGAGCGTCTGACCCCCGAGAAATCATTTGCTCTGAAGACGCTGAGAGGCCTGGCCTCCACACACCAGCCTGACACCGAGATGAACACAGGAGATTAGCAAAGACTAACAACCTCTGTCATGATGAACGAAGGCCTGGGCCCGGTCAAGATGCTGAGACTAAACCCGGCAGCTCTTCTAAAAACATACAACCCCCCCAACGCTTGTCCCGGCTCAGACACATGAAATACACCCACGCCTGCTTAGATAAACTCTGAGCTGCTCACAGACGAGTGTTGTTCTCAGGCTGCAGTTTGACTGATGCTGCTGCTGCTTCACAGACAAAGACTGAGCAGGATTAACAGCGTTTATCACCGACCCACATGTTGGACGGCTGTAAACATCAGGTTACCTTCACAGGTCAGAGTGATGGAGCGGCCGCGTCCTTCTGCTGGAAGCTGCTGAGCTTTGATTGGACACTGACCTCAGAGTCTTCACCTGCAGGTTCTCCTCTGATCAGCAGCTGCAGACGGATAAATGTTGTTCATTGACAGTCCAGTAACCCTGGACCTGGACTCTGGGTCTGAGCCTGAAACCTGCATCTCTCTAATGACCATCAGGGGGCGACTCCACTGGTTGTTAAAGAAGTCAGATTGTATTGAAGTCTATGGGAAAATGTCCCTACTTCTCCTTGATTTATTAGCTCAGTAAACGTTTTCCTAATGAGTTTATGGTCTCAGTCTCAGACCAGGTCAGCTCCACCCCTCACTCCTCCTCAGCTCCACCTTCTCCTCCAAATATGGTTTCTACTGGTTTAAAAAAACCAAGATGGCTGACGGACAAATGACAAACTGGAGGCTTTAAACCAGCAGCTCACAAACGACGAGAATTTAGCAGCGGAGGAGCTTGGTGGAGGCTAAATACAGAGTTAAAAGAATTATTTTCATCATTGTCTCAACACGGTTCAGGTCCTGAAGATGTGAATGAACCTGTTGAACATGTTTAACCACTGTATCAGGGGAATATGTTGATGTTGTGTTTACAGCTCGTTGTGTTTTAATAACCCTGATCATCGATCCATCACAGTCCCTGGTTCCCCTGAAGATGAACCCCTCTACAGTTCTGAGCTACCTGTATGTTGAGTATTTATATTCTCTCCTTATATTCTGACCCAGACCCAGACCCTGACCCAGGTCCTGACCCAGGCCCAGGCCCAGACCCAGGTCCTGACCCAGGCCCAGGCCCAGACCCAGGCCCAGGCCTAGGCCCAGGCCCAGGCCCAGACACTCACCCAGGCCCTGACCCAGGCCCTGACCCAGGCCCAGGTCCAGACCCAGACCCAGGCCCAGGCCCAGGCCCAGACACTCACCCAGGCCCTGACCCAGGCCCTGACCCAGGCCCTAACCCAGGCCCTGACCCTGACCCAGGCCCAGACACTCACCCAGGCCCTGACCCAGGCCCTGACCCTGACCCTGACCCAGACCCAGGACCAGGCCCAGACCCAGACCCAGACCCAGGCCCAGACCCAGACCCAGGCCCAGGCACTCACCCAGGCCCTGACCCAGACCCAGACACTCACCCAGGCCCTGACCCAGGCCGTGACCCTGACCCTGACCCTGACCCTGACCCTGACTCTGATCCTGACCCAGACCCAGACCCAGACCCATGAGACGCTGCTGGTTCACAGTTAGTTCAGAGAAACTGACAGTAACGAAGGTCCAACAACAGGGGGAGTCTGAGGAACACTCAGACCAGAACACCACAACCTCTTAGACCAGAACCTCTCAGACCAGAACCAGCAACATCCACATTAGTGACGTGTTCATCAACACCTGCTGATCAGAGGTGATGAAGACTCGGGTTTATAACTGGGTCTGAGGTCTGAGTCCACATCGCTGATCTACATCTGCTTTTAGAAACCCACATTAAAGGGAGCAAGGAAGTCCATGACTTCAGTCTGTGCACATGGAAAAACCATCTCTGCCCTGAAAACAGAACAAAAGCTCTGGTGGATGACAAAGATCTGGACGCAGGAAGAAGAAGAAGAAGAAGAAAAGAGATTTTGGAGGCTCCGTCATGGGAGGTCTGAGCACTCTGGACTCATGTTGGTGAATAACCAGGTCCCATGTTTGCCCTGTCACATGTTCAGGGATCAGGGGAACTGGAGGAGCTGGAGTGAGTGAGTGTGTGTGTGTGTGTGTGTGTGTGTGTGTGTGTGTGTGTGTAACTAAGACTATGGGTTTGACCAGATCTTGAACCGAGCAGCACATGACGCCTACGTACGTCCAGCCAAGCAGCTTCTGAAGTCGCAGTGAAATCAGCGATTGACCCTGACACTAATATCATCAGGCTGCGCTCCAAATTAAACGGTCACAGTGCAAACATGGCGCCCACTTCAAAGGGCCCGGGGCCCCACCTCTGAAAAACAAAGGGCATGACACTGTTTTAATACAAGCACCAGGGAAGAGAAGCTGGAGATTATGAGGTGGAGCAGAGAGGGAGGGGGGCAGATAAACAGGAGCAGGTGGGGGGGGTTCTGCTCAGTTTCATGTTCTGCTGCTTCAGTTAAACTAAAACATTCACAAAACCACAAAGAGCAGCTTTCAAACAACTGTCCACACTCCTACACCGTCCGCACACAGACAAGGTTACAGCGTTTTAAACACTGTCCGTCGGCAAAAAGACCTTCAGTTAACCACACCCTGATACACAACTGCCCCTGAAACACTGTTCATATTACAAATAAAAAATGTTTGTTCTCTTTCAGGTAGCTGCTGATGTTAGCTGCTGATGTTAGCTGCTAATGTTAGCTGATGAAAAGTCAGACTCAACACCACATTAGCTCCACGTTAGCTGAGCTGTTCACAAACTTAGCTTTTCTGACCCCTGTGAATAAGTGTCTGCAGCACCAGAGGAGGAGACTGAGATCTGAACCACAGATGCTGCCTGGCCCTCACTGCCCTGGGGCCTCACTGCCCTGGGGCCCCTGGAGGTCCTGGGCCCCTGGACTTCCTAGTTGCCTGATGGGTAATCCAGCCTTGTGAACTGGGACGCAGACAAAGGATCAGAGCATCAACAAGTAGAGCTGGTCATCAACAGGACGCGTTCAGGGACAGATGGTGAATCAGAGTCATCTGTCCTCAAAGAGAAAAGGAAAAATGTCCATGAAAATAAACGTGTGTGTGGAGGCATCATCTGTTATTGAGACGATTTTAAGGAGGATCGTGAGTCGATCAGGTTGAATCGCTGGTGTAGAGAGATAACGTCTGTTTGTGGCTGAGTCACAACGAAACTATATATTTTCTATGTTTGTGTGATTTTACGTTAAAATCTAATCAAGAAACAATGGTGATGTCACATCAGTGAGATGTTTGAGTTCCTTCATAGAGAAAAAGAGAGAGAAACAGATCACCTCATGGAAACCAGTTACCCTCCCAGTCACTGTCACGTTGATGGGCAGAGGGAGGGAGGGTAAGTTAGTTCCCGCCCTCATTGTTTGCCCCAAGCTTCAGGTTAACTGCCCAGAGGTGGATGTTAACATTTGTTAATGCTCTAAGGATCTTTAAGATCAGATGATGTGGGACATCGTCCAGGCGACGGGAACATATCTGCGTGTCAGTGACTGATGATAATATTTAATCAACATCAATGTGATGTTTCTATGATCAGGAGAAACTCAGTCGACCCCTCAGGGCGTCAAACTGCTGCGTGTGACTGAGTCTGAAACAAACCACTGCTCTTCCTTTAATTGGCCACAGGAGATTAAGGGCTGGATGTGATGTGACCGCGCTGCTCGATTGCTCCACATAATGACCACGTGCTCCCTGACAACACGGCGACACAACCCATGGAGCTTAGGTTCATACCAGGCACAAAATAGCAACAACCCGCAGGAGGGGGCGAGCGTTTCCTCGAAGTCCAGGCCTTTTCCCGCCGAACTGGATCAGACGCAGGAATGTCTTGGGAACTTCAACGACATTTACAGGAAACACAACGTTACATTTTTAACGCCCAGGATTTTAAAGCTGGAACCCAGGAATAAATATCCTGATCCAAGGAGTCTGCTGAGGACGGCAGCAAAACAGATGAAAAGACCCACAATGATGTGGGCAAAACCGTCATGGCCGCCGAGGCTGCGTGCGACATGTCAACAGATCCGTCTCTGTGACGACTCCATCAGTCGACATGAGACTGTGAAGCAGCTGGAAGAGAAATAATCTAATCTGGTCGTTAAAGTTCAATTAACACAGTTCATGATGAGTTCAGTGTAGGTGCAGGACCAGGACCAGGACCAGGACCAGGATCAGGATCAGTTTTCAGGATCTAATCATTATATCATGATATAATATTTAAAATCAATGAGTTGGAAACAACCTTTTCAACTCATGGTGCTAATGTTACCTTAATTAGCTACGGCGAATAAAATCTGTTGGGAAAAGTCGTCATTTAAAAGAAACAAAAAAAAAACAACAGAAAAAAAATGATGGTTTCCTGGAAGAAAAGAGAAACTTTTTACTGAGTGAAATCAAAGATAAAAGTTCTGACATGAAATTATGACCCAAACCTGCTGCTGTCACATGACCTGTAGATGTGTCATGTGACAACAGATGTAAAATGTGATGTGTGTGTATATATATATATATATATATACACACACACACACTATATTATTATTATTAATGTTGTGTGTACATTAGTGTTTATGTATAACCCCCACAATAATACCATAGCATCACATTGTGGATGTCTCAGCCTACTTCATACATGGTCCATATACACACACACACACACACACACACCTACAGGAGATGAAGCAGACTCAGTGACTTCTTTTAAATCACTCCTTAAAAATCATTTTATTGGATTTCATCTTTTTACTTTTTACTATATATATAATATACATTTTTTAAAATTATATTTAAATTTTTTAATCAAATCTGTATCATCCTTGAATTGTTGTTTTCATTGTGTTTTATTTACTCCCTGTAATCATGTTCATGGAATATTTTATTTGTATGTGTTTTCCAGTTGTTTCTTTTTTTAACATCTAATTAAATTGTAAATTATATTTCATGTTTTCGACGCTGCCACTGAACTGAGGGTCAAAGTTTTAGTGATGATCAATATGATCAAATACCAGTAAGAGCAAAGGGCTCAGACGGTGAAATGGGAATTTATTGACTGATGTAGCTGTAAAAACACAGATATTATCACTAATCCATCTGAGCTGAAGGCCTGTGCTGTGGGCTGGAGGTCAGCAATGAACAGCACTCCAGCAGGGGCTGGGGCTGGGGGCTGGGGCTGGGGCCCGGGGCTGGGGGCCAGGGGCTGGGGGCCTC
>CM076657.1:25088520-25130342 GCA_038496675.1 Rachycentron canadum
GGGGGCTGGGGCTGGGGCCCGGGGCTGGGGGCCAGGGGCTGGGGGCCAGGGCTGGGGGCCAGGGCTGGGGGCCAGGGGCTCACCATGCACAAATCTCCACCTTATCTGTGATGTACCACAACCACTTAAGGCTCAACATTGGTCAGGAGGAGTGAAAATGACCAATCGGTGATTAGAAATGAAGCCATGTGGGGAATGGGGGGGTGGGGACACTGTATTCAGCTAATAAGAGAGGAGCCGTGGCCGACGCCATTTTGACTGCAGAGGAAACAAGGAGGCCAAGAACAGACAGTGAGAGAAAGAATTGTGGTGCTGAGCATTAGTCAGACCTCTGAGTCTGAGACGAAGGCAGAGACTCATCATCCTGAATAAAAACAGAAAAAACTCCATTTATAAAAATGTACAAATATCACATTAAATTCAATTAAACGCAAATGAAAAAGTTTGTTTGTGTCACGATTTAATATGAACATGATTTAAACCTTCTGTGTTAATGTTTTACTCTCATTCTGCTGAAATTAAATTTGACTTAAACTGTCACATTAAAAAGAAATTACAAACCTTGAAATTACACTCAACAAAAGAACATCCAGTTTTCATGAGATAAAAACACACAGGCCTGTTTTTAAAGAGTTTATTGATCCTCAGTTCATCCAGGAGGATAAATCTGTTTCCCTGTACTGACATGTTACGCACAGTGAAGGTGGGAAAGCTGCAGCCACACATTTGTACCAGAAAAGAATTTTTAGAATTGAATCTAAATTAATATTATATTTTGACCAATTTTGTTTGGCAGCTATAAACCAGACTCCAGAGAAAAATTAAGAGTTTTTAATGAAAAACTAAAACTAAAGGAAGCAGCGCGCTGCTCCGAGCCTGAGCCTCTTACCTCCTGCTTCGCCCTCAGCTCGGCCTGACCTCTGCTCCGTCAGCAGATATTTATACAGCAGCAGATATTTAGCAGAAGTTCTGGAGGAGAATTAAACCTCCACACATTAAAAATCAATACATCTGGAGATGCATGTTGTTCACTTTTTAACTGGACTGAAACCACAGCCATGTTTTCATTTACAACCACACCCATAAATACAAATCCTAACATTTAATCATAATTATCTGTGTTGTTAAATCCCAATTTTCTTCATTTAAAAGAATTCAGAGTCCTGTGAGACCTGGAGTCCGTCTGCGTCCAGTGACCAAATGGAAGTCATATTTCCAGTCTCACACTGGTGTCAGGCTGCCTGCAGCTAAAACCTCCTCCTGCTCCGACCACGTGACGGTGGGAGTGTGTGGAGGTTCAATTCCCTTTCAGGACTTCTGCTCAATTTCAGCTGTTATATATAAAAAAGGTCTAACTTTTTGATTGCAGCAAATGTTCACAGAGGTGCCACAGCGAGGACGGACGGTCGCCTGGTGGAGAGGAGGCTGACGGAGCAGAGGTCAGGCCGAGCTGAGGGCGAAGCAGGAGGTAAGAGGCTCAGGCTCAGAGCAGCTCATTTTAAATTAAAAACGGTTATTTTTTCTATGGAGTCTGGTCTATAGCTGCTAATTAAAACAGGTCAACAATGAAAAGTAATTGAGATTTAATTCTAAAAAAGTCTTTTGAGACAAATGTTTAACTATGTGTAACATGTCAGTGCATTGACACTGTAACAGATCTGGGCCACAGGCGGCTCCTGATTCTGCTGATGTTTCTACTTTACAGCCTCTAAATGAGTCCAGGCTGTGCTTTAATTGTGTTTTAGCTAATTGTTCTGATTGTCTAATTGGCTCTGACGGAATAAGGGCGTTTACTAAGATCAACAGCTACTCTGTGTGTGTGTGTGTGTGTGTGTGTGTGTGTGTGTGTGTGTGTGTGAGTGTTAGATCAACACTCCGCAGGCGCAACACTTCATTTAAACAAAGTGATGTGGTGAATGTGAAACAGTGAATCAGACTCATGTTGGTAACACACACACACACACACACACACGATGACAAACGGCGGCCTTGTCACCAGCAGACGTGTAAGTCACACTGGCACCTGATTTATTCTCCCGCCGCAGACTCACGCTTCATTTACCGCAAAACCACAATTGCGCATATTTCACTTGCGAACACGGCGCAGCCTCCGCGTCAGTCTCACACACACACACACCAGATTGATCTGAATATTATTTTAAAGTGGTTTCGGCTCAGACCGGGACTCTAGACTCTGCCGGATCCGCTGAAGCCCCGAGGGGCCCCGGGGGCCCCGAAGGGACCAGGCCTGTGTTAAAAACGAATTTTAAAGAAGGAGCTTTAAATCCTCTGACTGAGTTCCCGCGCTCAGAGGAGTCAGCCCGAACAGATAAAAATGAAGGAGTGTGTTTGGACACATCAGACAGAATAATTAATAATTCATAATTAATGGTTAGTGGTTAATGACGCTGGTTTGGAGCAGTGACGTAATAATTACCTGTCAGATAAACTGTAAAAGTCCCATTAAAACCTTCTGGATTCCCAAACCGGGGCCTGATCCGGATCCGGCCTGGAGGAGACATGATACCAAATTATCTGGATTTAATGACGTCATCACGCGCCTTTTAATGTGACCAATCATCATATTTGAATTTTAACAGTGATAATAATCATTTAAAGCCCCTTCCTCAGGTCATGTCACCATCCTCCCCGGAGGTAAAACGGAGGTTATTGTGGCGGCTTCATTGCTCTGTCGATGATTATTGGTTATTGATCTGTCTGACTGCAGCTGTGGCCGCGGGGCTGGATGTGTCTCGGTGGCTCCCTGAGGTGGAGTCCAGCCGCTGACCTGAGTCCAACTGACTGGTCTGTGAGGGCGGGCGGGCTTCTGTTCCAGCCGCCGGGGAGGCTCCTCTCCCCGGCCGCAGCGCCAGGGCCGTCCCGGTGCCTCACACATCAGCTGTGTGTGTGTGTGTGTGTTTCCGAGGAAAATCACCCCTGAACCGCCCCCCCCGCCCCCCCTCAGAACCAGCACTGCACAGGCGCAGATCGCAGCTCGGTGCTGGAGCTGAAAGGCACTAAGGCAGCCGAACCTACCGACACACCGACACTTCCCAGCGGACACCCGCCGCCGCAGCCTCCGCAGCCGCAGCCTCCAGAGTCCCGCACCGGGGCGGGTGTTTTTTAAAAGCCACGTGCAGGCGGTAGGAAGGGAACACCCGCTGTTCACGAGCCGGAGCCGCGGAGCGCGGGATGGATTTAAGCAGATGATAGCTGCCGCCTGAGGTACAGTTCAGCCGCTGATCAGCTGCACCGATAATTGATTATCGGATGATTATCGGATGATTATCTGCCTGTTGGTAAACAGCGCGGGCTGCTGCAGGCGCGTGCGGTGTCAGAGGACAGGAAACGGTGTCATCCTCAGACAGAATTAGACCGTGGGGGCTTTTATTCTGACAGATGTGAAGGTTAAACACTGTCTCCATCTTTTCTCTGCACTCTTTATTTTTATCATGTAAAAATAAATAAATGTAAATAATAAAAAAATCTGCCAACATTTTTAAAAAATCAGGGTCAAATTAACAAATATGATTATGTGTTATTTATATTTATTCTAAGTTTTATTATGACATATTTATAATTTCAATCATTTTAGTATTTAAACGTTTTTAACGTTATATTATTATTATTATTAAATAGTTAAAATAACAGGCAGCCATTACTTTTTCATTTTATTGGCCTGTTGTACAAGAAGGCGCCAATTCGAAAGTAATTTAAATACAGGCAGAATATTTGAAATGTTACCTTTTGAAATGATTTTTGCACGTTTGTTTAATTAGGGTTGGAGCTCATCAGGAGTCATGGCGGGAGCCTCTGGAGCTGTGACTGTCCGGTTTATGTTGTGAAGCTCTGTTGTTGGATTAGATGTGAAGCCTGTTTCTGTGTTTCGTGTTTGATTTGTTTGAATGTGAAGCAGGATTCGTGCTTCATGCTGCCGTGTTTGCACCGAGGTCAATTAATTGCTGTCAAATTAGAGCCGTTATGAAATGTTTGTTTACGCGCTTTATTTACGTATTTGTCGTCACTGTTGATGCTCAGGCCTCGCGCTGCAGAGCTGCACACATAAAATGGCGGCAGATTGAAACGTGTGACCTGCAGCTGTGTCATCATCTCTGATACACAACTCTGATTTTTCTTCAGACCGGGTTGCATTTGAGAATATGTGCTCCACTTCCTGCAGGCTCCTCTGAGCATTTACATAATGTTTCAGCAGTTTGATGCATGCTGATGGCGGCCACACCACGTGACCTGCACCAACAACATGGAAAATAAAGGAGCTGGACACCAGATTTGCAGTCAAACTTGTGCGTCAGGGACCGTTTCTCTAATCCATGTTTTTCCAGACGTGTAGGAAAGTTACCGACTGCTGCACACGCTTCTCTTCTTCTTCTTCTTTGAGGGCGTTGTAATGTTTTACAAGCAGATTCATTTAAGTCAAACATCTGACTCCCTCCAGGACTTCACTCATCTGAACAGAACCACTTTAACTGTGACACTGATGCCAGCGCCTTGTTTTTATTTATTTACCTTGTTTAGTGCAGACAGGCGTCAGGGGCAGAGGCTCAGTGAAAGGCCCAGGTTCCCTCCGTCAGGCCTCGTCTTTATGAGCTTTCACACACGTCTCCATCAGTTTACACTGGACGCCGCCGGCCCACTTTCATGGCTGAGAGAAGAGGCCACTCTGTGTTTACAGGCCTCCTCCGTCCTGAGGAGCCCACGCCGCTGAGGCTTCAGGAGGAGCAGCAGGTTTTATCCTGGCAGGCTTCAGGTAGTTTCTCCACCGTCTCCCACAGATCGGCTGTTAAGATAACAGAGAGCTCTATAAAGTTTAAGGAGAGCGATGAGATCTTACAGTCAGTCTGAAAAACAGTAGCTCCGAGACAAATTAGAGTTGGAATATGAAACATGTCAGTTTGAAGAGCCAGTGAAACAATGGGCATTTTTTAAATAAAACAAATCAGTTTGAAGCTGAAATAGTTGAGTTAATCTGTGGCCAACGGCTCCAGAGTCTGAGGCAGAGCAGCAGAGACGCTGCTTTATGAATCAGTGTGAGAGACGATCTGCAGACGGGGGCACAGGACCAGCAACATAACAAGGATTCATTTATCTTTTACTTTGGCTTCGTTCCTTTTTCAAACTCGGCTCCTTGTCGTTTGCACCAGTTTTTAATTGTCGTCCTGTCTGAGCTCAGGGTCTCAGCTCTTCTCCTGCAGCCACAGTTGGTCTGAGCTGAACAGGCAGAGCTGAGGTCGAGGGTCTGGACGAGCTGCTCCACTTCAGAGGACGTGATTATTAATTCATTAACACGTTCGATTCTTCAACTCAGCAGGGTTTCTGACTTTTTGAGGGAAAAAATGAGTAAAAAATGTTGATCAGTGTGATGTTTGGCCCATTGCATCATGGGAAGGAACAAAGGCAATAGTTTTTAATAGGGGCCCATCAGTGTGTTTTGATTTTAAATTACTTAGATTTTTCTGGACTTTGTCTAATCTGATAAAATGAAGGTAACAGACATTATATTTAAAGCCCTAAAAATACCAAACCTAGTTTATTTACTATGTGAGATTTATTTTTATTATTGCTCCTGTTTATACTGATCAGACCTAAATATAAGTGAAATTTATTTAAGTCCCTCTTGAATGTGTAGTAAAAAGCAGGAGATGCCTTAAACTTGGTCGTCAGTTGTCCACGTTGACGTCAGTAATAGACTTCGCTCACTGAGACTCGTGTGAACGTGACCTCCGTCATCAGGGTTCAGTTATTTTACACGTTTGGGCGACTTTGCTGCAGCTTCAGTGTCTGGTGACGACGGTTTGAGCCCGAACATCTGACCTGGTCCTCGGTCCTGCAGCTCAAACGTCTGCTGACGGAGCCAAAGAGAAAAAACAGTAATATTATAGATGAATATCAGGTATTAAAGCTTTATTAGCCAACATGTACAGGGTCCTTTATACACTACATTTAAATATTAGAGATCGTAAACGTTTGAAATTTTTATCTTTACATTAGATTAACATTAATGTGGTTTCTGTGTCTGCAGTTAAAACACAAGCTGCTTTAAGGAGGAAAGTCTTATAGTGTTAATATATACTGATATGTGTTGTAAATAAAATATTAATGAGGGTACATTTTAGAAGTATTTAAATAAAGTTTTAATAAAGTGGTGTCAGTAATTAATTAAAAAGTAGAAATAATTGAAATATTTCTGACATGCAGGGAAAAAAAAAAAAAAAAAAAAATCAGGATCATTTCAACACGATGCTTCTGAGAAAAATGTAGCTATTATTATTACAGCTTCGTGAACAATAATTTTGTTGAATTTTCAGTAAAAACTAAACTTAAACTTCTCCTACAAGGCCTCAAATTCAGTGTGGTCAGCAGACGACACGGCTCGTTACAGGCTTTCTGCAGGCAGTGAACTAACCAACGCTGCTTCTCTATAGGTTTGATAACACGTAGACTTTGTGCTCTCAGTCTGTGAAGCGTCTTGTATCCGGTGGATGTTTCTCTGCGCCGTCACTGCCGCTCGCTGACACGTCTGACAGCTGAGTATTCGTCTAATCCTGCAGAGATGCTTCAGGAGAAGGCTTCAGCTGTGACGGATGAATGTATGAGCCGGGTCCAGGCCGGCGTGGAGACAGATCTCCTTCCAGACAGGTCACGGATGGGCATACCCACAGCTCCCGCCATTCCCAGCTCCAGTGAGCCTGACCAGGTACAGACAGAGACGATTAGACGTTAAATTATGGAGGAAGGATTCTCCACATTGTTAGAACTGAATTAAACACTAATAAATCAGATTTGGTTTTATAAGTGACTCATCAGTGAGTTTTGATGCAGATGTTTTAAATGACTTGATGTTTTTCTTGATACCTGAAATGTTGCGGTTGGTGTTGAGCCTGACGGCGTCGCCTGTTCTCCTCCTCAGAACATCGAGAACATTAAGGTCGTCCTTCATGAGCGGGAGCTGTGGAAGAAGTTCCACGAGGCCAGCACAGAGATGATCATTACTAAAGCAGGCAGGTGAGTGAAACATCTGTCAGAGACACAACCATCCAGATGTGAAAGATCAGAACACATCGTCTCTAAAAACTCATCTTTTACATGTTTCTATGGCAACATGTCTGACCTCTTCAGTCCAATATCATAAATAATCATTATACTAACCAGTGGTGGGAGAGGAAGTCAGAGCTTCTGCTTCAAGTGGCAACAACACTGTAAAAAATTACCTGTCACAAGTAAAATTTTAAAAATTACAAAAAGTACAAAAAAAAAAAAAAAAGTTCTTCAGGTTCGAGACATTTCAACAAAAATACTGTTCAAACTGTTTGATTAATCTTAGAAGTTCATTCACAACTGACTCTTTATTTTTCACGTCATGTTCTGTGGCTTGTCTGAATAAACAACAACAGAATCGAATTATCAGTTGAAGTGTTAGAGCCCAGAGAAAAGGCCGACCACACAGGACACGATAAGCTGAGAAATGGATCAGTTCTCTTCCACAGAGCAGGTTATTGGGAATCTGTCATAATACAACTCAGACTGTTTACAGTAGTTTTAAAACAAAAGCTAACGCGATGATATATACTAACAGCACGCTATGCTAGCATGCTGGCCTTGTGTGGAGAGGAGCGAGTCAGGCCACACGTTTTCACGCCACCTGGTAATAACGTGATACTATAAAGTGTTATTACCAGGCACCAGTTAAAACTGGGAAAGTCCCTTTTTTTAAAAATCATTGTCACGTGTTGCATAATCTATTAAATTTTTTTTTCTAATTTCATGACTATTCCAATATTCCTAAATCATGACCCATACTCCAGGTATCAAAAGTAAAAATACTTGTTATTCACTGTCAGCGTCTGTTAATACAGATATTTGTTTTTATTCACATTTCAAAGAGGTAACTACAGTCAGATGTAAATGTAGGTAACTAAAGTATGAAATTCAAATTTAAATTCTAATTTATTTTAAACTCTTAAAGTCATTTAAAGGGACCCAACAAATCCCAACATATATGAAGCAAACTAGTAAAGTACTTTAAAATTATACATTAAGTATTTGAGTAAATGTACTTAGTTACACGTCAGGTGACTCATTTCTCCTTTGAAGTCACCAAAAGTTCAAAGTTGCTCTCATTAACATTATTATTAATGCTTATTTATCACAAATAGTGACGTCAGTTTCTCCTCTATGGAAACAGCTCAGATGAATTATCACCAACATGCAACTTGGAACCGTGATGTATTTAAACTTCCACAGGACAGAAAATTACAGTGAAAGTGATTAAACCACTTCATTTATGCTAAACGAGCAGCGTCCCTCTCTGTGCAGACAGCTAATGGTAACATATAGCAGTTCTAACTTTCAGGGGGAGACACCACGTTCCTGCAGCGTAATTGGAAACACAAATGACTGCTGGGCCCGTTGGATTTAATGTGACCTGAGGATTAGATAGTGAGGCCTCTGGACATTAACCAGAGAATGAGTACACTCTCAAACCAACCTCCGCCTCTCCTTCCTCACGGGATGGTTCTTTTTTTGCAGTAAAAAATGTAAAAGGTCACCACATTTTTTCTTTAATGCTGCATAACTGTGAGAGATGGGCTTTCCCTTGTCCAGCTGATAAAGTGGGCTCTCAATCCTTTAAAGCCCTTTGAAGGGCTGAGCAGTGGTGGAGCTGTGCAGCTGTGCTGGGAAACTGTCCACCTTCACCTCCAGCCAGTCTGAGGGAGACGCTGCTGCAGGTCACACACACCAGCCCCCTCCTTCAGCTCTGAACACCAGCTCACGAGAACCATATCAGACCAGACTGAATTATTCAGCTGTGTTATGAATAGTGCATGTGAAGCTACTCGGCTTGTAATCACACCGGCAGATATTTGGTAATGTTGACATCTGTTGCAGCAAAGAACGAGTTGTAGTAGCCCAGAAAGCAAAGTGTAAGACTGCATCACATCTGATCAAACAACAACAATCTAAACCAAACTCAGCTTTACCTCAAGTCATCATCAACAGCTTCTTTATTAGTTCTGTCAAATCTGTCTAGTCTAGTCCACAGTAAGGTGAATCATTCATCTTACTGTTTAAGATACCTAATTATTTATTTAATGTAGAAGAAAAAAGTCTAATTAACACTTTAAAACTGGGATAAAAATGCAACAGTTGAGGAAGTTGAATTCTGCTTGATAAGAGTCAAATATCTGATGTCCAGCAGCTGAGAGGCTGCGATGAGGCCCAGCAGTTCTTTTAACCGGATGCTAATGCTAGCAGGACCCACATAGCATGTGCCCACAATGACAATGAAAAAGTTAGCATGCTAACTTTTACCAATAAGTACAAGTGAGGCTGATTTTCTTGTGAGTATGTGGTCAAAGATGTACAAACAGCATCACACAAATTAAAGGTCCACACAGTCTAAAGGTTTAAAGGTCCATACAGACTAGACTTAAACCTCCATGTGGTTTTATTAATATAGAACCTGGACCTGCTTTATAATTAAAGGTCTCAGTCACAGAGAAATGCTCACAGCCTGTATTCACAAACTGAGCCATAAAACCAGCCTCAGGGCTTCTGGAACTTTGTGATGTCACAACAAAGCAGTCACCACCCTCAGCCATGCCCCTAAGCCCCGCCCACCTGCACCTATCATCCAACCTTGTAGGATTAGGAAGAGCGTTTACTGAAATCGGTCAATCAGAAGAGAGGACGTCTGATTTTCGCTCCTGTGTCAGTAAAAAGAACCAGGAAGGTAGAAAGTGATGCAGAATATCTGGTCTTCTGTTTGTTCCAGTTGTAAAAGTAACACAATTTTCCCGTGTGAGTTTCAAGTTGTGCCGTGGGAAATAAGAAATAACAAAATCTAGTAAAACTGGTTGGTGTTGAAAATCTATGGAGGTGAGGTCAGATCAACAATGTGCATCAATGTGTAATCTGTAAATATAAAACACTAAATATCTTCCAACAAAACGGATTGCAAATACACAAATTAAAAAATGATCTGTGAATCCTTTTAATTAATCTACATATAATTTAAAAAGTATTTGTGATTGACATTGACAACTTTCAAACAGACGTGTGAATAAATTTTCTATTTGTGAATCGAACTTGTATCACGATGATGATCCCCTGCTGACGACTTCGACTGTTCATCAGTGATATAAGATAATGTCTTCAAAACCCACACCTGTTTCCATGGCAACTGTAAACATTCATGTGGCGGACAGATGTAAAAAAAAAAAAAAAGCAAATTACAACTTTATCAGGAAAAAAACAAGGCATGAAAAACCAGAGAAGCTGTAATGTGGCTCTAAAAGGATTCACAGATCATTCTTTAATTTGTGGAATTTGTGTGCGTATTTATTTTTACATTTGTGAGAGATTTTTGTGAGTTTGCAAATTTGAGGTGTTTTATTTTTTTTATTTATTTGTGGATTACACATTTATTGTTGCTCTGTTCACACAAAAAAATCCAAACTAACGTTACACTGATGAGAATTTTATATTATATGCAGCAGCATAATGTCTGGTGAACAGTGAAATAATGTTGGAGGATCTACTTCTTCTGATGTAAAAAGAGAAAGTCCTGGGTCCTCTGCTGTAACATGGGGGGGGGTCAGTGCAGAGGTGGCAGGGAGGAGATACAGATACAGAACCACCAGGCTGTCACCCAGGGGAGCCCACATTTCCCCGACACCATGAGAGGAGACCAGCTCCGTCCACTCCCATGCAGCAGCACCTCTCTGAGCCTGGAGGACTTGTTATTGTGAGTGTCACTGTCCAGGCGTAATCCTCCCTCTTCAAAGCACCCGGCGCTGCTCGCCCCTCGCTCTCTCTCTCTGTATACAGCACGTCAAGAGAGCTGCGGCCGCTTGATAAGAGGAACCCGGCGCCCACAATAGGCCGAGTCTGCTCGGTTGTAGCGCTTCATCATCCCCCCTCCGCCCCCCCAGTGCTCCTTTTGATCTCACTGTAGCACTGGAGATTCCCAGAGAGGGAATGGATCACTGCAGGGCCTAAACATGTGGGAATGTTAAGAGAAACAGCTGGCACAGAAACACATGCACACACACACCCTGACACTGATATCATACACACACTCTCCACCTTCCATTTCTCATGCTCGTCTAAACTCCCTCACTTCGTCACACCTCCACAGGCCTGTATGGATATATATGTATATCTAAAACATGTATGGGATTTTTCCTGTTTGACTAAACTGAATCAGATTTTTTGACTCACCCAGCAGCTGAACTCACTTCTGTCTGTGGTGGACATCAAACTCACGCTGTTCCCACCTTCTGTCCGGTTCATCCTAGACCGACTCCATGTGGTTCAGGTCTTGAGGCTGTGCTGGTCTTCATCATCTGTCTGGTTCACTGGCTCAGTGTCTCACTGTAGGACGACCGGCCTGTCCTCCTCTGTTCTGGCAGCAGCGTTCAGTCCTTCCTCCTGATGAAGGGAGCAGGGACACAGTTTACAGGTTTCTCAGTCAGCATCTTAACATGAAGTTAAAGGCCTGTTCTCTTTGAGGTCTACTTTTGATTTTGTTACTTGGACAGTTTACTGTCATCACTTATTATATGACATCCATTTCATCCACAGACGACACACACAGTGCTGGTGTCACAGTAACAGTATTATTGTTGTGCACCCTGGTGCAGAGCAGGTCAGATCCACCCCTCACTCCTCCTCAGCTCCACCTTCTCCTCCAAAGATGGTTTCTACTGGTTTAAAAAAATAAGATGGCCGACAGAAAAATGACAAACTGAAGGCTATCTATCCATCTATCTTTTTATCTGTCTTTATCGATCTACATTTATATCTATAGCTCTCTCTTTCATCTTTCTCTATATCCATCTATCTGCATTTATCAACATATCAACAGTATATTTGTATCTATATCTCGATGGGGGACATGACAGTGGGTTGACAGGGGTAAGACTGGACTCTCTTCTCCAGCTGTAACGTCTCTCAGAGCACAGACACTATAAACTGACCTGTTACCTGTCCAGGTGATGTTCAAAGTGTCTCACACGGAGGCTCTGACACGTTTACTGGAGCAACAACCTGGGAATGAGATGTTTTAGCAGTTTGGATGGCGGCTAAAGCTCACTCTTCTTCTACTGCGTCTGTCACCGTAAGTGATGACAGTTGTGTCCTCAGTCCGAGCAGAAAGACAAATTCAGGGTTCAGTCAGCTTCACCCACCTTTAAAGAACCCAGATATTCCTTAAAAAGTATAAGACTGAAGTGAATCAGTTTAATCTGTGAGGGGGGGGGGACTGTGACTGTGACGGAGCAGCAGCAGAACCCCTCACCTGGTAGTTACAGTCACATTATACAAATGCGAGGGCCACATGTGTTGACACAGGCCTCCATCTGCCCCATCTCTATGGTGTGAGCGGAGCTGAGGTCTGTTTTGAATGTTCCTCTGGGATTAAGCCATCTCTCAGTGAGGATGATACCGGCACTGATCTCTCCTAATGATTGGATTTGAAGCCTGAGAGAGAGATTTAAATTACCTGCCCTCAATCCCTCTGCTCTCCGTCTCTCATGTGAGGCAGTGCTGACAGTAACATGATCAGATGGTGTGAGCGCTGTGAGCCTTTGAAGACAGGCGTTTGAACCAAACAAGACATATGGAGATGGAGGGTTTTGATGCGATGCCACCATTGCAGAGAGCGTGCAGGGCTGACATAAGTGAGTGCTCCATTGTTTGAAGACGTTGCCACGAGCAGCGCCCACAGATAAACTGCAGGCCTTTTTGACCGTGGCCTCTTGAGCAGTGACAAGTCTAAACTGTTGTTCAGTCTCTGGTGCCATTAAAAACCACTTAGTGCTTTATAAGGAGGCGCAGAGCCCTTTGTGAAATTTCCTTTAGTGCAGATGGGATGAAAAAGCAGAGGTCAATTTTATGGCCTCAGCTTCTATATTGGTATATTCTGTCTTTTAGTCTAGAGAGATTTAGAAGATGAAAGGTCGACTCTGTTCCTCTGCTTTTTATGGGTTAGTATCACAGGTATGAGAGGATTTCAGTCCTCTCCCACATTCATGTCTGCAGGGAGACAATTTACTACCAGGCCACAAATGTGAAGATTTTGACAGCGGGGACAACATGAAGAGAAGCTCTGGCAGCTGGTTCCAGCTCTGTAATGGGCTTAGTGGGGTTATCAGGTAAAGGGTATTTCAGGTTTCAGAGAAGGCAGCTTCTCACCCTACTTGTCTCTCAGTCCCCTTGATCTCTACGGGACCTGGTTCATCCCGGTCCCTTAAGAGCATCAGCGAGCTGCAGTCGGTGAGCTAATCAGATCTCCGTCTGCACTATCCGTGACGATGCTACACTTATCCTACACACAGCACTGGTTTTAAAGGCCCACGGGATCCCGTCTCAAGGAGATGATCAGTCCAGATCTGTTTGAGCTCAAGTTTAGATCAAATCGTTATTAAAGGTTCCCAACCACACCCACTGCTTTGAGAGTGATTTGTGTGAACGGAGGTCAGCTCCGCTCTAACAGCTTCCCTGTACAATCCTTTAACAGGAGGATGTTTCCCAGCTACAAGGTCAAAGTGAGCGGGATGAACCCCAAAACCAAGTACATCCTCCTGATCGACATCGTCCCTGCTGATGACCACCGCTACAAGTTCTGTGACAACAAGTGGTAAGTTTAAGTCATAACACATTCACAGCGTCCAAAGTCAGAGGTTGAATCAGGAGTTTCATACAAAGACCAAAGACCTTAAATCTGCACCCTAGCTAATGTCCATTGTATTGAAGTCTATGGAAAATGTCCCTACTTCTCCCTTGATTTATTAGCTCAGTAAACGTTTTCCTAATGAGTTTATGGTCTCAGTCTCTAGTTTCAAGTCTTCAATACAACATGATGTTCATTTTTTAAATGATGGTCCATTTAGAGGAAAATTGACAAGAAAGCAGGGGATGAGTTAGGGGGCGTGGCTACCCAATGATTGACACACTGTTCAAGAAATTGCAACATGCTGGAGAAACCACCTGAGCAGGTCAGCTCCATTAGGGTAGGACTGGTAGCTGGTGGCTAATGTTAGCCAGTGTCAGCTAATTGGACAGATATTGTGTAATTTGATGACTGTTTGACTGAGGCTTCAGAACAGAGATGAACCAGGAGACAGGTTAGTGATCCCTTTCCCTCTCAGTCCAGGTGTCTGATGATGAAGCCTCAAAGGAAACTGACAAAAAGATTGTTAATGATCCATCTGCAAAAGTCTGGATTATAAACAGTCACATTCATTTTTTACATCCAAAGACAGTGTTTTCAAAATTCTCACTTTCTTCAATATGTTAATAGAAGGTGTAATATGGTTCACGTTGGGGAGAGACTGTGGTTATGTCCCAAAAAGGTTCAGTCAGGACAGTCATACACAAATGTGTATAAATAATGTAACGTGTATAAAGTGTAGAAATACGGCGTTAAGATGGGCCATGTACCTTTAGCTGCATCACAAGAGGCCTCATTATTTTAGTTTATCTGAGGTCCAGGCCAGGACAGTGGCCCCTGACCAGGTACATCCCTGGGTCACTAGATCAGGTCTAACCAAGACACTGATGTCCTGCTACAGTCTCCATGAGACAGAGGGATGAGTCTCACATGTCGCTTCAGTCACGTCTGTTCTGGGTCAATAATTATAACATAATGCCCTCTGTTAATTAAAGACACACAGGACTTAGTTGAATCCCAAAAGACACGACAACATCATTGTTGTCTATAGCTCCTTTGTGGAAAAAGCTGCTGGGTTGATGAACCCGTATGTGGATGTGATGACACTGCAGCTCTCCACCACCTCCTAATCAGAGAGTTTTCAGAGTCTGCAGCAGAGAGAAGTGATTTTACAGCCACTGGTTCCTGGTCCTGTGGTGTGGCCTGCAGTTGGTGGGCTCTGGTGTTCCTCAGCAACACCTCAGAGAGGCATAATTAGTAACAATGGTTTAGCAGAGGCCACACCTCCCAGTCTGAGGGGTTTAATACTGTGAGGGCTGAGAGCAGTGGTGCTCTAATCCTGTAAAAGGAGACTGGTAAAAAAAAAAATGGACTGGCTCTTTAAAGCAGCGACACATAAACACAAATCCACACGAGTTTGTTATTTCTCCATCTCTCTCTGTTTGCAGGATGGTGGCTGGGAAGGCGGAGCCAGCCATGCCAGGGAGGCTCTATGTGCACCCAGACTCCCCGGCCACAGGAGCTCACTGGATGAGGCAGCTCATATCGTTCCAGAAGCTCAAGCTCACAAACAATCACCTGGACCCTTTTGGGCATGTGAGTACCTCCACACAACATGTACACAACCTGCTAAGAACCAATACACAACCTCCATACAATACTGCAAAGAACCTGTACACAACATGTAAAAAACCTGTAAATAGATCATGTACACAACCTGCACACAACCAATAACAATAAACAACCTGCACACAACCAATAACAATAAACAACCTGTACACAACCAATAACAATAAACAACCTGTACACAACCAATAACAACAAACAACCTGTACACAACCAATAACAACAAACAACCTGTGTACCTATTAAGAGGCCCCGCCCACTCCAGCAAGCTATCGCCAAATAGGCCCCGCCCATTCTGTCACTCGATCGCCAGGAGGCCCCGCCCACTCAGTTACGATACTGCCGAGAGGTCCCGCCTACTCTGTCACCAATAGGCCCGCCCATTCCATCACGCTTCTTCTTCTGATTTAGTTTTAAACTCGTCTCTTCTTCTTCTGATTTAGTTTTAAACTCGTCTCTTCTTCTGATTTAGTTTTGAACTAACTTGTTATCTTTGTAGCAGCAGATCGTTTCTGACACGGAGCTAAAACCGTTTTAGTTTTACGTTAAACTTATCAGTGTGGACACTTTAGAAATGAAAATGAAAACCAGTCACCAGTCCGACTCAGTGAGCTGCTCCCATGCTCCAGACCTAAACAATTAAATAGGTGAATAAATAATTAACCAACTGGGATGATTTATTCCATCTTTCCAATACGTCTGGTGACGTAATCCTTGCTTCAGGAAAAGAATATATATTAGTGCGCAAATGGAGAGTGAGGTGCTGATGATCTATTTCATACAGTTGATAAACTAGTATTAATCAATACATAATTCATACATCAAGGCAGCAGAAATCAGTTGGTATTAATCCCCCAAACGCTGCAGTGAGAAGAAATTACCTGTAAAACATTCAGCTGATGTTAAATCTAAAAATCTGGAAGATGACGAGGCTGTTTTCCACAGGTTTCTAAAAGAAGGAGGGAAGAAAGTGTAGAGTAGAGAAAGGAGGTAATGATGGAGTAAGGGAGGTGAAGAGTGTGACTGTGGCAGCGCTTCCCAGGGGGAACTCTGGGATAACTTGTCTGAAGCCATCCCATCAATGGGCGGACTCATTAGGTTCATAACCTCTCAGATCAGTGGCGGGGCCTGCTGTCAGCTTGAGTCGAGAGCCTGGCCTGTGATAAGGCCTCGTAATGAGAACAGAGGCCAGGCAGAGCCCAGATGACGCCGAGACCAGGAGGTGTGTGGAGGGGCAGTGCTTCTCAAAGGAGGTGAAGGTGAAGGGACTCCTTCATACAGACCATGTAGTTTAACCACAGTCCTCACTCTGCTTCTCTGCCCTGTAGGTAGAGTTCAGCACAGGTGAACTATCCCATATTAAAACATCCTGTTTAACTGCAGGTCTGTGAGCTAATGAGAGAATTCATAGGTTCAGACCATGTAAATGGACTAGACTCTAGAATCAGTGGATGGTTCAATGGACACTTCTATTTCCCAAGGACTTTCAAACAAATGAGTCAAACATGTTAACAACCAGGTGCACATTTTCCTCTGGGTCATTGATACTGATCAGTTCAAACACTGACTGTTCTCAGTATGAACACGGACAGAGAGGGTGAGAGTGTGAGGGTTGACTTTCATGGAACAGACTGGATTCTGGATCCATCAAAGACCTTAAATGGAGTCTTTTACTAATTATGAGTCGTAGCTACCAGACCTTAAGCCTCTTAAAGCCCTTGCTGCTTTACTTCTGTGTGTTTATCCATCCATTCTCGTCCTCCATCTTTGATAGTGACGTCTAGAGTCACGTCTCTACATGGGACACTCCTATTGGCTCCAGTGGGTGATGTCACAGCCAATCAGAGTGTCTCCTTCAGAGGCCTAGCTGTCAGCTGCTTGTAGCCAAAGTCAGTGGGATCAATCCTGTATTTTTCTGATCTCAGAGTGAGGAGAAGTTGCTCTGAGTTTATTGTAGTGACAGAATAAAGGCAGAGAGACATGGACAATAAGATATTTAGAGCATTAGAGGCTTTGGAGCTGATTTTTCATCATTACTGCTCCAAAAAATGAGCAGAACTCAGATCAGATAAAGAGAGAAACTTCAAATCAGCTCTAGAACAACACAAACACATGTGTGGAACTTTCTGTGTTGAAGTTTTCTTTGGTTATTCTGGTTTACAGTGTTTTTATCTAGAAAATAAGGAGAAATTCACTGTGTTTTTAGTTTCCTCTTGTTCTCTGAGCTACTATCCCCTATTACAGTGAACAGAGTCTTTACTGAGTCTCAGATATAATGAGCTGAGGTTGAGCTGAGTCTGAAGATGAGGAGACTTGGGGACATTTTTAAAAAAAAAAACAACTTTATAAGGAAAAACACAAAGGGAGGAAAAAACAGAAAAGACCGGATGTGGCTCTAAAAGAGTTAACTCCAGCTTATTCTCCATAACTATGAACGAAACAGCAGCTGCCACGCACACAGAAATCATTTCAAACTGTTGGTTTTAAACATAATCTGGGTTTTGCAGATGCTGGTCATTAAGTGCTGGTAATAAAATAATACTTATTGTCCTTTCTAGACGCACTCATCAGTCAAAGCCAATGATCCCGTCTGAATGTTTTTATATGAAAGCAGAGGGCGTCTTTAGCTGGTCAGTGATCTAAGCACAGCGTCCCTGATAGCTGCATTCAGACAGTCACCCAGGAGTCTCCAGTATCACCCTCAGACAGCAGCCAGACAGCAGAACACACAAAGGTCAACAGAGAGCCTGTGGTGAACCAGCCAATGGCTCATCTCTGTCTCCAGCCTGCCTCAGCAACAGCAGCATGTGAGCGCAGGGCCATTCGACCTGAGCCTAGCCCCCCGCGCCCTCCTCAACCTCGGCCTCTCGTTGGGAGCCCCCTGGAGGAGGAGGGCTCCTCAAGAGAGTGTCTGCCAGACGAGGAGGGGAGCGAGGTGCAGGGCTTGACGTTTATCGGGCCTGACAGAGCTGGACTAGTGATGACCCCGCCACACTGTTGCTAACGCTTCACTGGGCACAGCGCTGGGCTGCGGTGAGCGGCCTGATGGTAGTGGGCCGACCTGCAGCCACCAAAACAACCCAAACACTGAGCACGCTCAACACAAGCTACCTGCTACGCTGACACACAACACATGAAGGCTGCTGGAGATGAAGGAAGAGGGAAACACTTCACTGGGCTAATTGATACTAATGACTTTACACTCAAAAGGCTCAGTGTCAACATGGGATTCAGCAAGAAGTGGATGGTAACAGGCTCAGTTGACGTTAAAGCAGATAATTCACCTAAATTACTCCAACGATAATATAAAGAAAAAAGACCTTAAACTCAAATTTAACAGTCACTGGAGTATAATTATTATCATGTGACAGTTTAGCCTCAGAATTTGACAGAGTTACATAAAGTTCTGCTCTTATCACCCAGCACTGGGGGGGGGGGGGGTCTGTGACATCGAGGGAAGGGAAAATATTTGATTTGATCCCATACTGCCATAAAAAAAAAAAAAAAAAAAAACACTCTTTACATTATTACCTTAACATGTCTCTTTCAAAGCTGCAGGACTGGCTGTCACTAAGTCAGTTACACTTTATTTTCTATTTTTGTTGAAGAATGATTCCTGTAAGTGAAAAATAGAGCCTGGCTGAATATACATATATACTGAATATACTGAAGGATGTGTCCTCTCTGTGATGCAATAAAATACTTGTCTCTTATTAATATATATATTGTAATTCTAATTATTTCAGTTTGTTCTTCCACCATTAAGAATTTACAGCAGATTTTCTTGATCACAACATTATTATTTTGGCTCAGGACAATCCTAATATTAAATCCTCTGCCTGGTGACATCTGTGGTTTACAGAGACTATAAATCTAATTCACTGTACAAGTGACTGACGACTTAACGAGCCACTAACAAACAGTCTGTGTAGATCTTCAGTAGATCTTCTCTTATTCCAGCCCTCAATAACCGTGTTTATTTACCCCATGTTTATTGCCCCCTCTTCTCCTTCACAGATCATCCTGAACTCTATGCACAAGTACCAGCCCAGACTACACATAGTGAAAGCTGATGAGAACAACGCCTTTGGGTCCAAGAACACGGCCTATTGTACTCATGTGTTTCATGAGACGGCCTTCATCTCTGTCACCTCTTATCAAAACCATAAGGTACAGTCATACAGAAGCTTTACTTTCCCCAGTAGAAAAGCATCCAAAGCAAAATCCCACATATCTAACACATCATAACAACACAACACCGGAGGTTTCAAAATAAAACATCTAGCAGCATTTTTAAAGTCTCTGATTTAGGGTTAGACAAGTTAAGACGTAGCCTGTGACTGGCTCCCCTCTGAGTTGGCTGCCTGACTATAAATAGTGGTGCAGAGGTGGTGTTCGAGTCCCTCCACCAAAGCAGGAGCCCTACGGTTCAGAGTTACCTGTGTTTCTTTAATTGCTTTACCTGTGGTTTTGGATCAAATGAGCATGGTTGCTTTACTGAAATGTCATTTCCCCAGATCACTCAGCTGAAAATAGAAAACAACCCATTTGCCAAAGGGTTCCGCGGTAGCGAAGAAGGAGATCTGCGTGTTTCAAGACTTCAGGGGTACGTTGACACGAAACAGGAACCAGGGAAGTAAAACTGGTCCTGTAGAACCATAAAGAACCTGACGTGCTGTAGATATATGATAAGGGTCTACTGGTCTGAAAACAAGACAATCTGACAGTTTCCTTCCTGTTGGCTCTACTGATTCTACAGGAAAGATTATCCAGTGATTTCAAAGAACATGGTGCGCCAGAGGCTCCTGTCCTCACACAGTCACCTCGCAGGGAAACTCGGAGCAGGAGTTCTAACGGGGCATCAAGTCCTGTCCTCCTACCAGTATGAGACTGGGGTTCCTTTGTCTAACTCAGACCCCCAAGATCCCATCGCAAACCACTTTCCTCAGGGCAGAGACCCCAGCCTTCTGTACCACTGCTTCAAACACAGAGGTAGGTCCTCAGCCATCGTTTGCTTCTCCACTTAAGTCGACTTCTCCTTAAAACCAGCAGTGAACTATGTCACTTTGCAGATAACGCCCGACACCTGGAGCTTGGATGTAAGCGGCCGTATCTAGAGACCTCATCTGCAGCATCGGAGGAGCATTACTTCCGTTCAGCTCCCTCTTATGAATCGTCCCTACTGTCTCATCCGTACTGCACTGAGGCCATCACCTCCAGAGAAGCTTGTATGTATGGTAGTATGGAAACAGAGTCCGGATCTGGGGCAGGGGACACAGATGACCTGACCAACTCTCCTTCCATAAATTGCAACATGTGGGCAACGATGCAGCCATACCCTCGCTACAGCGTGGAGGGTGTCCCATACCAGCCCTTCACGGCCCACTTCACCAACGCCGCCGCGGTCACACCTGTGGTGCCACACCCCACATCATCCATGGTGTCGAGGTCACAGGCCGACTTGGGCGTCTACAACTCCACTTCGGTCCAGCGTGGTCTTCCCGTCATCGCTTCATCCTCCTCCTCCTCATGCTCTGCAGCTGTCCCAGGATCCAGGGAGAGGTCAAGCCATCCGTCTCTTTACCACAAGAAGCCGGGGTCGCCGCTCCGGCCTCACAGAGATTTCTCAGCCTACCCCACACAGGGCACTATATCCCTACGGGATCCGTCCTATCAGTACCAAGTAGGGCTCAGCAGTGCAGGGACTCACTGGACCGACAGCTAATGTGGACCACTGGAGAAACCAGTTCAGTCCAATGTACAAGTCTGAAATGAATCAAGGTTTCTACTCCACAGTGGGCTGCCGATGGTATGGTAACAAACTATTCATGGTCAAGGCCAAGCTGCACTCCAAAGCCATTTACTTCATGTAGTGTAAGCCTGGGATCAGATAGGTAAGGGGGGTTTGTGTCGGAGGCAGCATTAAGTTTGTAACAGGACCTTTCCCAGTAGTCTTGGCTGGCGAACCTGAAGCAGCAACCAGGACGACTGTTTTCACAAAAACTAGCAGATGATGCTGTTGTTTCTCTTGAAGGCTAAGATACATGACAGCCTTACAAGGAAAACAGACCATTCAAGGTCTTATCTCTTCATAAAACTAGTTCAAAGCATGGAGTTGGTATAGTCCATATTTTCTTGTCAACAAATCTCATGAAAAGACCAGTACCACAATGTTTCAGTCTGGTTTCCCTAGGCCCAGAGGATCCTACTGTAGGAAACACCCCTTTCCTCTAAAAGGTAGTCTATGGGAGGGATGTTGTTAAAGAAGTCAGATTGTATTGAAGTCTATGGGAAAATGTCCCTACTTCTCCTTGATTTATTAGCTCAGTAAACGTTTTCCTAATGAGTTTATGGTCTCAGTCTCTAGTTTCAAGTCTTCAATACAACATGATGTTCATTTTTTAAATGATGGTCCATTTAGAGGAAAATAGACCAGAAAGCAGGGGATGGATTAGGGGGCGTGGCTACTGTGTGATTGACAGACTGTGCCACACCAGTAAGATTGATTTGCAATAAATGACAATACCCTCATCGATGATTTCATTGTTGGTTTGGGTCTTTTCATTGCATTTGTTAACAAGAAAAAGACAGAACGTTCCCAGCCCTGAGACATGTTCAGCTCTCAGAGACACAGCCAATGTCACTTTTCCTAATTATTGACACGTGCCAAAATAAGATTAACTTTTTGATTATGTACACAGTAAAAGTACATGGAGTTCACTGCAAAGTGACGATATGACCACATAATGAAGAGAGGTTTAAGGTTGTTGCACACACTAAGAGATGCATGTGTGAGCTATGCAAGGCAGTTTTTTTCATGAAGAGCAGTTAAATCAAGTGAAAGATGGAGCACATCCACAAAACCACCCATCATGAGAGCGGTTAGCGTACTGGTCTCATCCAATGCTAGTTGCGTGTTACTAGCAGCCATGTTGTGGGTGAAAGACTGAGCCATCATGCTGTGGTTGGTTGTCAGAGCTTGGCTCCAAACTCATGGCTCCAAACAATATTCTAGTTAAAAAGGACAGCAAAGAACTCTCAGGCAGAACCAGATGGGAGCTTAAAGAACCGCTGTTAAGTCATGGTGAACACCGGAAAAGAGAGCTGCACACAAATCCCACTCCCAAATGACTTAGTTGGAAAAAATTTTGGAGACTGCAAATACAAAACAGCCTGAGCAGGCAGGGAAGAGCAGAGGCTCCCAGTAGCTTTACATTCAGATTGAACTTGTTTGCATCAACAGGGAGAGATTATTCGTGGTTTATGTTGATGATCCCTCATGTATTTGCTTATTGTTCCTTTATTTCGTGTTATTAAATCCAATATAACATTTTTGAATATACTGACATTTTTGCACACCTGATAAACATTTTCATGTCTCTAATTGTTTGCTGTATTTAATCTAAAACCGTTGTACCACTGAACTACATAACACTCACTTTACATTTAAACAAACTACCATTTTTGATACCTGAGGTTTTGCATATTACAGCGTTTTCAAATCAAAACCAGTCTTTGGCAGTTTCATTGCTGTTACATCATGTGTGAACTGTTTGGTGCAGTAAAGAACAAGCAGCAGCTCAGACTGTGCTGCTCTTACAGCTCAGTGTCCCTGGGCCCTACGTTCATTTTGGATGATCCAGCAGCTCGGTATTTATTCAATGCCAATGTTAGGAGTCAATGCAGAAGGTGGGATTAGACTCGTATCCCTTAACAGACGAGCAGTTATTGTTCACTTTCCCTAAACTTTTTAATTAAGTGTCATATATGATGTGATCATGGGATTTTCAACAGCAGTTCAAAGTTTTTTGTGTCAGTGTACAGCAGACAAAGCAGTGAAATGAGGGTCTGACTCAGCAGCATGGCAAACTGTGCAAAACTGCAAAAAAGAATTCAACATTATTAATGGAAAATATCAGATATGGCAAGAAATGTTATATATATATATATAATATTCAATATTATTGATGATCTAGGCCATGATCCCTTTCTAACCTCAGCCATACGTCGTTGCTATATGTCCAGATATTGTATATTATGGTCATTTGAAAAACACTGGTATTGAATCCAGTTCATGGTTTTGCAGAATCGTCCATCAATCGAGCATCAACCTCCAGGTCTGAACCACAGAACTAAGACCTGCAGTTCCTCTACAGACCACTAGAGTCTGGCTCCAGCAGTGAGTCCGCCCCCATAGACTCCCATGTTAAAACGTCCAACTACAGCAGAAATATACATTTACAGCCTGGTACAACAGTTGGTCTCTGGAGATCATTTCATACAGCAACCTACTCAGGCCCTCCCCAAAGTCTTACACACAGGTGAACAGGTGCTTAAATCAGCTGTAAAGATCCTCGTCACCACCCACGTCCCTGTGACCAGCTCAATATCACCATGACCACATTAATAATTTATATCACCAACAACAAAAATATAAACCATCACAAACTGACAAATTCCTCTGTTCATGGCTCCTACAGGCTACGTTTATGTGTATTTACAGTCTGTGGCTGATATTTGAGCTAATGTCATGTCCAACAGTCAAACACCTCAACAACTCATCATTCCTACTGTTTAATAACCTCCAGGGTTTAATGTGAAATGAAATCAAATAAGTTCTGCTTCAAGATGAACTGACACATCATCAAGAAAGAAACCCATGTATAGACCAAGTGTCAACCCTCCCTGACGTCACCATCGTCTGTGAGCTTAAAACCAGAAGAAACCATCTTTGGAGGAGAAGGTGGAGCTGAGGAGGAGTGAGGGGTGGAGCTGACCTGCTCTGTACTCTATCCTGATTGGGCAGTACAGTCTGTCAATCACAATGTAGCCACGCCCCCTGGTTTATGGTCTATTTTCCTCTAAATGGACCATCATTTAAAAAAAGAACAACAAACATGTCGTTTCACTTCTTTTTACAACCAGTGGAGTCGCCCCCTGATGGTCTTTAGGTTTAAGGCTCTGTGGTTAAGACCTAAACATATAAAGCACAGTAACAACCTCACTGCTGTTTCTCAAAGTCTCAGATCCATGAATTCTTACTGAGGTAACTTCTCCATTACTGAGCTGGTGATTAATAAATCATAAAGAAAATGTGGTTCTGTCCAATAGAATTGAGACGCAGCACTTAACAGCAGAGTGTCCACTTGAGAAAGAGGTCAGATCAGTGAACGTTACAATTAAAAGTCAAGGTAAGTTTGAGGAATGTGGAGACGAGCACGTCAGCACACAGGGCACCACTTCCTCTCGCACACAGCCCTTATTAGATCATGAGTTATGCTGATGGTTTGGTCCTGGTTCATGTCAGCACCTCTTTCTCTATCTCTGTCTCAGCTGTTGAAGCGGTTGAGGGCGGCTCTTCACGGAGAGCTACCACTCAAATCAACAAATCATCAGGCAGCTATCTTGAAATGCTGAACCCTAACTTGCCTGATAGTCGTGATCAGACATTCATCTGGCTCTCAGGGAGCAGTTTCACTCAGCGACGTTATGCTCTGACCTGATTTGCTGAAAGGGCCAAAGAAGCTACAAATCTCCTCCACTACAAATCATCGACGCTCTTCCTTCGTGAGCATTTTCAAATAACTGCCTAGCAGTTTTTGATGTTCGCTGCTGCTCTTCCAGGCAATCACATGACATAAAAACCAACATCAAGACTCTTGAAACTTGTCCAGGTTGTGTAATCCATCGCCGTAAACACTGAGTCTGCTTTCGCTTTTGTCAGATTTATAGTTAAATTTCAAGATAATGCGCCTGGAATACCAGACAAAGTTCATCCAGCATGTTTTGCAAACCGGTTAGGTGAAACAGAAAACTACAGTAAACAGGATAAAATGAGCAAAAACCACTGCTATGGAAACCGTGTCTGCTGGAAATGTTCGTATAATTCTAAAACAGGGAGGGTAAATATAACTTCTGCCTGGATTATCTCCACTCGCATTTTTCCTATGTACGCTCTGTGCGCCGCACATAAGTCATAGGGAGACGGTCAGGGTGGATGGTGCATGTACGGAGCACAGGAATGTAAGACCAGAGACCAGGGTTCACCTCCCGAGTCCAGCATGTGGGGCGGGGTAGACAACAAAAACGAGAAGGAGGAGGAACTGTGGTTAAAGGTTAATAAGAAATAAACTTCATGTCTCACGCTTCAGAAAATTTTATACAAAAGTTAATTTAGGTGGAATTATATTTCTGTGTTTGCTGTTTGTGGCAAATAACCACAGATTCTAGAGTATGGATCATTTAAATGAAGTATTAAAGAGTAACACATGACTACCTCTGTGTAAAAAAAAGGGTGATGTAATTCATTCATTTGGACATTAATAAGCAGTAGAAATGAAACTGTACATAACTTTTATGTTATGATTATAGTTACCAGAATGATCAGTTATCAGTATCATCACAGTGTCGTTACAATGTGCAGAAAATGTTCAATAAATAATAAAATTCAAACTATAATTATTTCACCAACTTTCATAACAGAAACTCATGGACTGTCTCTAAACCTGGACCTGGACTCTCTGTAAACCTGGACCTGGACTCTGAGTCTGTAAAGTGAAGCCAATGCTGAAGAGCCTTAACCCTTCATTCTCTCTAATGACCATCAGGGGGCGACGCCACTGGTTGTTAAAGAAGTCAGATTGTATTGAAGTCTATGGGAAAATGTCCCTACTTCTCCCTTGATTTATTAACTCAGGGGCGTGGCTACTGTGTGATTGACAGACTGTAGCACCCAATCAGGACAGAGTACAGAGCAGGTCAGCTCCACCCCTCACTCCTCCTCAGCTCCACCTTCTCCTCCAAAGATGGTTTCTACTGGTTTCAAAAACCAAGATGGCCGACAGACAAATGACAACTAGAGGCTTCAAACCAGCAGCTCAGAGATGATGGTGACGTCAGGGAGGGTTGACATTTGCAACTGCAATAAACAAAAGGTTTTGTTGAATTTAAGAATTAAAATAAAATGGTTAACACGTCTGTGTCACAGATGAGGACCTGGGACCAGGAGCAGAGCTGGGTTTGCCTGCTCCATCCTCACACTGTAACTGTAAACAAGAGAATAATTTATGTATTTTTCTTATTATTATCATTATTATAGTATTATTTTATATTCTGTGCAGACACTGTCAACACCCCTGCACTGCGCTGTTAGACCAGAAACACCACAGCTACACTCAGGGTCAACAGACACACAATCACTGATCGAAGTGTCTCATACGGAGACACAGCAGATCTATTTGATCCAGTCTGTACAGCTGTTAGCAGCTGTCTGTCTGTCTGTGTGATGACTTTTCTCCCTATAGTTGTGTCCTCTCTGAACAGAAAGGCTGAACTCTGCCTTTTTGAGCAGGTTTACCTGCATTTAAAACCTGCTAATACCCTAACTTTGGTGTAAAAGGAGTAAAAATCTCCATAGAAGCTTTGTCACTGCCTTCCACCAAGTTTCAACTGAGGCAAAGCAAACCAATGCTGCTGCTGTGCTAATGTGCACTGAGAGACAGTTGTTGGTTGATGCTGTACAGAACCTAATGTCAGTTAAATCAACCACAGTAGATTGACCACAGTTATAGTGATAATTAAAATTTAAACAGCAAAACAAACCGTCTGGCATGTTTACAGTGAGTTACACAGAGATAATATTCTAACAGCAGCTGTGACATGTTATAAATATACAGGCTCCAAAAATAAAATTCATACACAGGCAAATGTTGGTGACCTTTAAGCTGCAGCTTTGAACATGGACAGAGCAAAGGTATTCAAAGGTAAGGTTCAAAACAAAGTTTGATATGGCCTGAAAATCAGTTCTTGTTAAAACATATTGACCTATGCTTTTTTGATCAGACAGTAATTTTGCCTCTGACATTAAAAGCAAAGTAACAAGTTTACACCACAGATCCCCTACTTCAGTTTAATAGTCCAGTTTTTTTTTTGCTCAAAAGCATTAATAGTACTTTAAAGGGCAGAGCAGGCATATTGAAATTTATGTTATCTAACTTTCCACATAAAACTCCAGCCACCCTCATTAGAAAGAAGCCAACTTTAAGCCCCTTATGGAGCACAAGTTAACCAAGTGTCTCCAGTGAGGGAACTCATGGGCTTGTGGTCCATCTGGAAGTCATTGAGGGGAGATCTGGCCATTCCTCTCTCCCCTGCATCGCACTGCCCTTCCTTACTGTCGTCCCATAATCCCATCTAACAGCCGCCCGGGCCCATTCCAACACACTGAGGGGCTTAACTCGGCCATCTTGTAAAAAAAAGAAAGGGCCTGCTTTTTCGGCAAGCAGCTCCAAAAAGACACTTTAAATATCTGAGGGGGATTTAATATCAAGTCCATTAGGGCTTTTCTCGAGCCCTGTAAATAGTCAATTAGTGGGTAATTCTGATTTGATCCACATGCGGAGAGATCTGCCACAGGAAGGACAAGGAGAGTCCAGGTTTTACCGTCCATGTGCCACAAGCAGAGGGTGACGCCGAGCTTTGGCTGAATAAAGGAAAATGAAAAAGCTAAGGTGTCACTTTTACTCCTTTGTGAAAGTGGTTAATTGTGAACAGGAGCTCGGCCACTCAGATGGATTAATGACAGTGGGCACGGCTCAGAGGAGCAGGATGCTCCAGGACCAGACCAGAGGGACATGCTCTGTGTTCAAAGCTCTGGTGCTGGGACATTAAACTATGTTTGTGTCCCCTGATCAAACATACAGCTGGTTGGCAGCAGAATAAACCAGAGCTAAATCTGTTGTATAAAACAGGATTCCTGCTTTTCAAAGTGGCTTTGGATAAAAGCATCTGTAAAAACTAATAATCATTACAATAAATCCTAGAGTAGACGTTTAGAGAAAGAAGAAGAGGGGACAGATTATTTACTCTTTACTTTGGACAAAAACATTTCACATCAGAGAAACTCAGCAGCAGAGACACAAACATCCAGCACAAAGTGTCATCTCTGGACTTTAATGTTTAAAATCTAAACTTCTGTCACAATCCAAACCAAACTAGGCAGAAGATCCTGAGCACTGCTGAGAAGAAACACAGCAAAAACAAAGGCCACACTCTGCCTCGGCCAAGATGGGTCATAAATTAACAGCAGCTTTAGAGAAAAACATATTCTCCAAAGGTTCATAAAAAGCTTGTGAAATCAGAAATGAAGAGAAAAATCTCTTCTTCACCCGTTCTTCGGTTTCACTCTGTTACCTGCCAATATCATTTAAACATGGCTGTGAGCAGCTGTCTACAGCAGCGTCTTTAAACAACTGTGGAGGTCCTCAGTGTGTTAATGTGAAAAAAGACTGAATTTCCACATATACAAGAGTAATATTTCAATAAAATGATTTCAGGTCCATACAGTCTAAAGGTAGATGTTAAAGGTCCATACAGTCTAAAGGTAGATGTTAAAGGTCCATCCAGTCTAAAGGTAGATGTTAAAGGTCCATCCAGTCTAAAGGTAGATGTTAAAGGTCCATACAGTCTAAAGGTAGATGTTAAAGGTCCATACAGTCTAAAGGTAGACCTCCATGTGGTCTTTGATTATAAAGCAGGTCTAGGTTCTATATTAATACAGTGAAAGTATCAAAGGTCTCAGTCACAGAGAAATGCTCACAGCCTGGATTCAGAAACTGAGCCTTAAATCCAGCTGTTAGGACTAATGGGACTTTGTGATGTCACAACAAAGCAGTCACCACCCTTAGCACCACCACCATCCAGCCTTGCATGATTTGGTTTTTCAAGTGAAATCTGTTATATTTTTGTTGTTCACTCAAAACAGCCAATCAGAAGAGAGGATCAGATCAGAATCCTTTCTTCTTATTGGCTGACTGACCTGTTACTCAAGCTCCAGAGAAAAGCCTGAGAGCCTTTAAGATAAAATATGGACCTTTAATATAAAAGTCTAATTAAAAGTCAGATTGTTGTAAATGCCAGAGGGTCCACAAACCCACAGTCTGACCTTTGACCTGGGTTGGTCCAGTTTATATTCAGTCTAATCTGATCCGGGTCAGGTCCCATTCTACCTCAGCGGATCTTGGGTGTTTGTCTCATGCTAAAGTAGATCCAAACAGAGACACCACTCTGAAACATTTTTTTTTCCATCATTCCAGAAAAAAATATTTGTATTGATCTAAATTCATAACTCTATTTAATTAATCTAATTAAAAGGGACAGTTTCCACATGTCTTAATTTCCTGCGTGCAGTGAGATGAGGTGATGCTGCTTCCAGGCTTCTCTGTGATTCTGATTCTCAGTGACATGTTAAAACTCACCCTAATGAATGAGAATTAATTATAGTGCCTCCTCTGTTTGTGCTATAGATGTCACAGCACCTTTGACCCTGATCTACTCGTGGAGTAAATCATTCAAGCTCCTGAGCCACGCACCAGTGTCATTTCCTCTGATGCTTCTCCAGCGTCCTCAGATACATGAAGCGTGAATTATCCTTCACATACTAAATGTTGTTCACATCATTTTCATCATTCAAGTTTTCTGTGGCTGCTCTTTTAAAATTCAGACACCCTTCATTATCATTTTATACACAGTAATAAAACGTCCTAACTGGCAGTTTTGGAAACTGGGAGCTCCAACAGATTAACGTTCTGTGGCTTTGAACAAAGTTTGGCTGCACAATTTGGAAAAAAATATACATATATTTTGGCAGATGTTGTGATATGTGATACAATCTCAGTTGGAATTAAGGTTTTTGCATTTTATTTTCACTGAGAAAGAGTTTTAAAATGATGATGAAATTGTTGTCGCCCAAACAAACCTGTTCCCTTACGTCTGAACGTGATGTGTGTCGCGATGGTGACATCACGGTGTGGTGAAACTTGTGTTCTACTGTTCAGGTTTGTAGCTGCTGACACACCAGTATGTTAACTGCTTTATAAACATCTTTGCAACAGGTGACCAGTTAGACAGCTGCTCAACACATAAGTGACTGAGGTCAACAGTGTTCTGCCTCCTGACTTCTCTACTATCTGACTGTGCTTCTTCTTTGGCTGCTCTTTGTGTACTTGAGGAAACATTGTTGACAGCTGTTATTTACTGCTGTTACAGTCTGTTCCACATAATGAGACTCTTCTCGTATCATATGTAATAAAAGGGACAGAACGGTTCTAACGTCAGACTCCAGCCTTATAACTGACAAACACAATAATCCTTCTTTTCCTGCATGTGCATCTAATATAAATTTCACTATGTCTCCAAACTAGATGCTAATTGAAAAGTCTTCCTCTTGGCCGCTGACTTATATTTGTTATTACCTGCATCATCTCATTCACAAATAACAGACTGGTCAAAGACTGAAAGACTGAAAACTGCACGATTAATGTCCAACATCCGAATCTCAGGATTTTATTGATCAAGGTAAAATGTGTTCATTGTTAAAACCATGAGTGTCAGGGAACACGCATGTTTGGTACAAGACCCAACAAAAATCACATCCTCATCAAATTTTTCTCTGTAAAAATGAAAGCCATCAGATATCTGCCAAGATAAATACAGAAAACCTGGAACTGAAAATAAAAACTGTATTAGTGGTACAGTCACTATAACGACTGCAATTCAATTCATTTTAACTGTTTAGAACCAACTCATAACTAAGGTGAACACCTTAGTTCCCATATGAGGAGCATTGAATTGGCTGCTTTCTTTCATGTCTTGAATCCCTGGAAAGACCCATATAGAGGCTGTGATGGATGATTGGCAGCTGTTTGGCTGTTGTTAGTTGATCTGACTCTGAATATCAGACTTAAATAAGGACTCTGCTTCCTTCTGGCCATTTCAGACAGAAACAACAAAGTGAAGACATGCTGAAAGCCAATGATGGAAAACTTCAAAAGGAAAAAACACTTCACTTGTGATCAGGCAGATAATTAGCCACGAGTGAAATGTTTCTCAATAACACGCCCGCCTCGTCATCAGCTGAGCCAGCTCTGATTCACCCTCTGGATCCCTAATTATTTCCTTTAACCCGCTCAGCCCTCTTTCACCTCTGGCTGGAGCCTATTTGATGTCTGGCTTTCTAGGCAAGCACTATGGAGACAAAGACCCAAACCCCTCCACCCCTCCACCCCCACCCCAACCAGATTCATCGCGGCTTAGTGGGTTTATTCAAAGTGCATGCCTCTGGTTCACAAACTCAGCTCGGACTCACAAGTCCTGAAAGGTTTTTAATTTGCTTTTCAGGATGTTGTGTTGACACAGTTACAGTAGACGTTCACTTCTTTAACCTGCTGCCTGGCACCAGCTGATGAGACACATGCTCTGCTCCTGGGAGGAAGAATAATGACATTGGTGCACACGCTGCACAAACAGGCTGTGGAGACGTGGAATAGCCAGCTATTGGTGCACAATGAGACAATGAGGCTTGGAAGCAGGAGGACACCCTTTTAGAGCACCAACACCCCCTGCTGGCTGAAATGTGTTGCACCAAAGAGGGAGGAAGTCCTCTCAAATATCGGAGGAGGAGCGTCTGCATTGGTCTTAGTGGCTGATTTCTCACAGTATGAGAGATTATTTACTAAACAGGCTGTTTGAGCATGAAAACATCATTTACACACAACAGGACATATGAGCAGCGTTGCCTTAAAATGCATGGCTAAATGCAGTCATGTGATAGTGGACATGATCTTAAAAAAGCAGATAATTTCCTGAATAATTTCAATTTACCCACAAACCTTTATTTTATTCTATTACTTCATATTATTTACTCAAACACAGCAGCTGTATCTGTCCACATATATTTTTGCTTTTATTTCACGTCTGTGTTTCTGATACCAACTCAATACAAATAAAGAACTGGAAACATGTGTTGTTTATAAACCTCTTCTCATTCCTGTGAATCTAAATCTGCTGTCATTTCTACAAAGTTTAAAATGTTTGTTATAGTTTTAAGATATGCTTTTGTGTTGCTTCACTGTATCTCCTAGCAGCTGTGTGAATTGTTAACATGAACATTTCAATTTTACTCTGAGTGTTGTTTTAACTACTCTCATGAACTTTGTGTTTGCAAAATAAATTCTTCCACCAACAGATTATAAACAACGATGGATGATCACACTGATAAAAATCATAATTTTGTCTTATCTCTGTATCTTGTGAAAAGAAAACCAGTTATCACAGCTTCATTAGAAAGAAGAGACAGTTTGGCCCCAGTCCAGTCAGGCCAAGTAAAGGTGGGTTTCACAGAGCAGGGTGGTCACGAATATCCCTCTAAGACGTTTGTCCTCCACTAAGTCTGTAATCACTGGCTCCTTAGAGCTTCATCTTTAGCTGTCGGCCTGGTCCGGATCAAGTATTTAGTTTGATAAGTACGGTTTACCAGGGATCACATGCTGCTGACGGGCAGGTTAGGAACAATCCTCCTGGAGGTGATTAAGTACCTAAAGAAAGGCTGGGTGAGAGGCAGAAGACAGCTAAGTTTGTCATTTTGCACGCTCACAGGTAGAGCTCATGATTGGATCAAACAAAACACAATCTTGCACCTCACCGACTCCTTCAATCTTATGCAGTTCATTACCGACACACGAGTCAGACCCTTGATCTAGTTTGAGCATCATGTCTGCCTATTCAAAGTCTTCATATTAGTGGCATTAATTTACCAGGTCACTGGCTCATGGGCTATTCTCCCCTGGCCTACTGCTGGAGTTCATGCCCATCGTATCACTCACTCCACTTCCAAGCTCGGTGCGTTTAATGCCACCTGTATGGACTCTTCTGGGCTCTCTAATCCCCTTAAAGATGAGGAAACCCAATGTTAAACAAGTACAGGATGACAGGAATCACATGACCCTCTCAGAACGTCCTTGATGAAATACCAATGTATTGTCAAGACTAAAGGACGCACATTATGCTGCTGCCCTGAGATGTCCTAAGGCAATCCCTGAACCCTTGAAGCACTTGACACCTGTGAAAATATCTTTACCAGGAAAACAACAATATTAGATCTCAAATATCACCCACTGTCAATGACCCTTCCGATCCAACGGACTGTGCTGCAACTGGAAGACGTTTTGAACTTGTTTCCTTTTCTGTTTGACATCACTTTTCAGTCGCCAGCTCATAAGGAAATAACAAAAAATAACAAAAAAACTCAAACAAATAATTAATACAGGTGGACCCAAGTATTTCATCTTAAATAAACTCTCAACCAAACTTAGATCCACCTGTACTCAACAACTTCTGGCCCATTTCAAAATCATATCTGCCCTTTCTTAAAAAACATGACAGTCTGGACTAAGACCAGCCAGGTTTCAGGATGCACAGCAGCACTGTTATGTGTAACACATTTTTTTTTACCGTTACTAGGCTCTGGTCTGATTTCAGTAAACACAACGTCCCTTTCGACTGCTACAACACACAACTTTGAAATTCAACAAAAAGCACAATCTACAGTCTCTATGACATCTCTAGGTGTCTTAAGAAGGAAATAAGTTGAATGAGTTGGACATAATTAATTAGCCTCAGTGTCACGTGACTGTCCACATGGCAGAAATATAGGAATAAATTTGTCTAACCACTGTTTTTCAATGACCAGTTCACGCTCTCTATCAGGCAGGATACACGTTCAAATACATGGGCTCCAGATCCCACAGATGACAAGTCCAAAGTAGAAACACTCAATATAGATAAACTCAACCCAAAAACACAGAAAACACAGTCGGCCTTCGCTCAGAAAAACAAGAGACATCTTCAGGGAACAATCACAGTGTGACTCTGACGTCACTGTGACGTCAGAGAGACGTAGGCTCTAACTACTCATGTGGAAAATCGCGTTGACGTCACCTCGACGTTGGTTGTGACGCTGTGACGTCGAGCACACGTTGGGTTTTTGTTCACTATAATGTCGCGGTTTGATGTGATGATATATATGAGGCGTTTGGAGGACGTAGGACTAGTGACGTAGAAGCGCCTTAAAACAGCGCCCGCGTCATGAACGTGGCCCCTACTCCAACATCTTGGCGCGCCCTCTCCGCACATGCGCAGTTCAAACACCTGTAGCTCACAGGGTGATCTTGACCTCAGTGTAAACCCTCCACACTGCTCATATATTCGCTCCGTGAAGGGGAACCGATAACTAATACATGACCCGAATCAACGACAAACACAGAGGTCAGAGAAAGTCTTACCTCCCTAAAGTCCAGGTCCCGCCGGTTCTGGCTGTTCTCGGAGTCAAGCTCGACTTGTCCTGGTTCTCAGCTCATTTTGAACCTTCTCCTCCGGCGTGAGAAACATCCTCAAGCCTGTGTAGATGTGAGAGAAGGCGGACTCCGCACGGCGGCTCAGACCCGGAGCTGTTAGCTCTCTGCTAATGCTAACGAGCCGCCATTTTGAAACCAGTCCGATGGATCGAGGTTGTTTCTCTGATGTCACGTTCTGTTCCCGCCCTTCTCTTTGCTGTCACAACGTTTATTTTCCACAATATTTTAATGAAGCGTCTTCCTCTTCCGGCCGGCTGCTTTACCGCTAAAATCCCACGGTCACCTGACCTCACCTGACCTGCTGCGTCATCACACACGTCACATCAGACAAACAGCCAATCAGAAACCTTTTTATTATTACTCTATATTTAGTGGTTCACATTCAAAAACACTAAAAGTGTTGGTCGGGGCCCAATCGGCTTCCTCGTTTAAACCGTTAAAATGAAAAACAATTCAATTTGAATCTCTACCAACAAGAGAAACTATAATTCTAATAATAATAATCTTTCTTTATAGAGCACTTTTTTACAAAGGGCTTCAAACAAGGCAACAATGTCAAGATTTCAGTACAGAGTAAAGAGAATAAAAGATCGCACCAGGACAGAGCATGCACTAAATACGAACAACAATAATCAGAAGATTTACACACAGCTTATAGTCAGTCAAATAAAATGCCAATAAGTTCCCAGTGAGACTGAATTTATGTCTTAATGTCGCTGTTCTCAGAGCAGCCAGCCACATATTCTGATGAAGTGACTGACAAACACCTCCACTGAAAACACAGTAATCTGAACTAATGTCATGTTCAGTGCTCAGGTTCTACCCTAAAACAACCCGTTTGAATTTTGACGTGTGGTCCAAACCTGGGACACTGGTCTCAGACCTTCCTGAGCCACATCCACCTTCTGACAGAAGCTGCAGATCAGCACAGTCCTCACTAACCTTACATGAATGTGGAAGGACAACTTTTTGTTGTTGTTGTGTCTGAATTCAAAGTCAGATCAAGGCTACGAAAACTGAAATAATGGGAAATTCAGCTACACCTTGCACCAATATTTGAATTATTTTAAAGATAAGAATTCAGATGTGATCTGGGCCTTTCAAAATTGACTAAATCTACAGATTTACTTGATTCTACAGATCAAGGTGCTACATCTTCAGTTAGGCCATGTAATTGTGATTGACACTTGCTTATGTCATATCTTGATTCCCTTATGAATAAATAAAACCCTCTGCTCTCAGGTCAAGTACCTAAGGTGTAAAGACAAACTTTGCTCTTCAATCTAAAATCAGTAAATCTGGACACCAGGTGTCCTTACAGCAGGTGTTGGATTACCAGCCGGCCTTTCCAGGACACAGCCCCGGGGCGGCCCGGCTGACCTGTGTCCTGCAAAGCGAGCATACAGTAAGAGGACTAAGCACAGGTAAGAAAAGGTAAACTTAGGGATTTAGGTCCTCAGCTCTGACAGCAAAGAGTCTTAGCAGGTGATTTGTGGCTCATCCCTCCTGGGCTTAGGCTGTGACGGTCTGCTGAGGCTCCTCCATCAAATCAGGTGTCTACTTAACGCAGCGCAGCCAGGCTGATCAGGGAGATGGCTGAAGAACGGGTCACACATCCTGTTAGTGTAGCTGTTTGAAAGGGTATTTAAAGGGTGATCCCATTACACTGGATTGAAAACTGCATAATGTGTTCCAAAACAGGTCCAGGAAGGATTCTGACAGCAGCTTTTGGCAGGAAACAATTAGAGGACATATGCTAACATGTGTCAAGCTTGTTGTTGCCATGCAGGAGGGAGTGAGCTGCAGTTGTGTTGGTCTCAAAGCTTGATTAACAGATCAAAGAGGAGATGCCGACAGGATGACAGAACATTTGTGCAGCTCACACTCACTTTTTGTTCCAGAGGTGTTTCTGTGTCACTTTGTTGTTGTTCGTCCAGCTTCATGGTGACGGAGAATGACAAAGGGCAGATGACAGCTGTTTGTCCACAGCCTCCTGTGTCCATTCATGAGATACTGTTCATCTCAACCTCAAAACCAAACTATAGTCATCGTCTACGAGGCTGCAAGTATCCACATGATCCACATAATCTGAGGAGGTCGTCAGCGTTTAGCCCAGGAAACTGACCATGAGCTCCATGTACACAATGTATGTGTAAACCTGGACCTGGACTGTCTCTAGACCTGGACCTGGACTCTGGGTCTATAAAGTGAAATCAATGCTGAAGAGCCTTAAACCTTCATTCTCTCTAATGACCATCAGGGGGCGACTCCACTGGTTGTTAAAGAAGTCAGATTGTATTGAAGTCTATGGGAAAATGTCCCTACTTCTCCTTGATTTATTAGCTCAGTAAACGTTTTCCTAATGAGTTTATGGTCTCAGTCTCTAGTTTCAAGTCTTCAATACAACATGATGTTCATTTTTTAAATGATGGTCCATTTAGAGGAAAATAGACCATAAAGCAGGGGATGGATTAGGGGGCGTGGCTACTGTGTGACTGACAGGCTGTAGCACCCAATCAGGATAGAGGACAGAGCAGGTCAGCTCCACCTTCTCCTCCAAATATGGTTTCTACTGGTTTCAAAAAACCAAGATGGCAGATGGACCAATTACAAACTGGAGGCACCGATGGTGATGTCATGGAGGGTTGACAGTTGGTCCTTATAGACAAATCCCCAATGTAGTTTAAACAGAACTGTGGGTAACACCAGCCCTTTAAATAACTTAATAGTTTGGTCTGGACCTGCTCTTTGTGTAAAGTGCCTTGAAGTAACTTTGTTGTCCAACCACAACTAAAGTGTTCGAGCTGCTCTCACACCTTCAGACACTCTACTGAAAGACATAACTGCTGCTGGACTCTTCTCTCTTCACCAGACCAAGTTCTGAGCTCTTCGTCAAATCTGCTGTTGGATGATCCAACAACCTTTGTCTGAAATACTGAGGCCTTCATCTCCTCTGCATCTTGTTTTTTGCTCTGGTAAAATCAATGTTTGTATCAGCTCATAACCAGGTCAAGACACAAGCCCTGCACTTCTGTGCTGACTCAAGGCTTGTTGTCCTTTGACAGGACAGGCTAAATACAGTGGACTCACTAAACAGCAGTGAACATGTCTGTGCTCGAAATTCAGCACTGCAGATCAACAGGATTATTTGTGTCGTACGATCGCCAGAAAAGTTATCAAAGAAGAATTCAGGTCCTGCAGGGAAAAGCATCAAGACTCAGTGTGTCTCCAGTGTAACAGTGTTTTTAGAGCATGACCAGTCCTACTTGTGTGAACCAGCCGTCTGTCCTTTATCACCTTAAGTGTTTGTTTAGTGTCTTGTCATGTAGCTCTTGGCTTCTATCATGAGCTAGTGAAGGCAAAACAAGCTGAGTGATTATCATCACCAGGGGCAGGAAGGGTGGGCAGTGGCAGTGGCAGCGGAGCTTATCTCATCCATCTTACAGCTCCTTTTCGTTGTGACCTAAACTCATTTGCACCTCCTCTCCTCTGGGCCCCAGAGCCTCATGTCTCATGTGAGAGGATGACACCTCCCCTTCTATCGGCTTCTTCCTACAGGGCCCTGAACTCTAAACAAGCACAATTACAGTTAATGGGCTGGATAGGATCTCTGTCCTCTATCTGCCTGAGAAAAACATCCGCTCACCCTGCAAACACACCTTCTCCTGAGGTTTCTGCATAGCAGAAGCAAAGATGGATGAGATTTTAACAGTCTTAACTCTTCAGACTCTGAGCAATGTCGCAGTCTTTCAAACTAAGGAGCTGGATGAAGGGGTGTGTTGTGTGAGGAAGTCAAAGTGTAGGAACTGCTCTCTCTGATTGCTCAGATAGCACGAGCATGGAGCCAAGGTTTGCTATCTCTGGCACTCATCTGACAGAAACACAGACAGCCCAAACAATGACTAGCAACATCTCTGATAGCACAAACAACATCCTGATATAATTACACAATCAGGAAATTAACAAGACAGTGTGTCTGCAGCAGGAACATGTGCCCTGCACTGTATATGTGAGAGGGAGAGGAAGACAGAGGGGCTGGTGGGAGAGGGAGGGGTTAAACCATGAAAGTTGGTCTTTCCAACAGTTCAGTCAAGACCTGGATTCTCCACAGCTATGTTCTGTTACTGTGAAGTCTGGTCCCAGGAGGATGTTTCCTTGTGATGGCTGGTGACCTCATGACCTTTAGATTCACACATTTACACTGGTGCACAACATAACTGACATGGTTATGGATTTTTGAGGCTGATATCAATATTCAAGAGTTTTAAAAACATCACATAATGATGCATTAGTTGATATCTATTTGTTAGATAAACATTTTGACAGTTGATGATGGAAAGCAACAATCCTCCGTAGACCACGTCCTGCAGAGGACGCTGCCCCTGAGTTTGGACACAGCTCATGTATGTTTGAAGGACTTGTTGGTTTTAGCTGTTTCTAAAATGCAGAGGCTGCAGTGAAGAGAGATCATCAAACCAATGACTGTCTCATTTAACTCTCCATTAACCTGAGTTACATTTATGTGAAGTCAGAGAATATAAAGGTGACTGCTGTTCTCTCCTTTCACTTTCCCATTAGCACTGTGCTAAAGGCCAAACTGGACTGAGAGACAGCTGTCAGGTAGCCTTAGAGAGCAAACACTGCACTTTCATCCAAACCAGAGCAAACACACACACAGACACACACAGACACACACAGACTGAGAAGCAAACATGTGCTCAAACACAACAAGGTGAGAGGCAGAGCTCAGTGGGCCCTCGGGCCTCGAAGGCTGAGGCTCCACTCCCTTGTTTTCTCTGCAGCTCATTCTTGTTCCCTTTGTGTGTGTTTGTGTCAGAGTGTGTGTGTTTGTGTCAGAGAGAGTGAGTGAGGATGTTTTTGTTAAGACGACATGAGTGTTGATTTTGGACAATCCCTGTGTTTGGTTTGTGTGTGTTGGGAGTTGACACCCTTGGTGACATTACTTACTCATTTTTCACAAAGTTCACGGTCACAAGCAGCTCGTCAATCAAAACTGAGCATGTTTCACTGGGAACGGGAACAGGTTTGTTTTTTGTTAATGTACAAGAAAAGGTATCACACACAAGAGCCTAATGTGTCTCTGAAGTCTGACTTTAGAACAAAGGAAATAAACAGAGGTGAGAAAGTTGACTGGATGTTGACATGGACTCATGTTAGGAAACATCCACCTTTAGACCGTGTGGACCTTTAACATCTACCTTTAGACTGTATGGACCTTTAACATCTACCTTTAGACTGTATGGACCTTTAACATCTACCTTTAGACCGTATGGACCTTTAACATCTACCTTTAGACTGTATGGACCTTTAAAAAACAACATTGTGTTGTGACTGTTGTGGTGAAAAACAGAGCTGAAACAAAAGTATAAATATGGACCACACAGTTAAATACAAGAGAATAATGAAGAAGCAACAGAAGCAGGTATATTAAATATTACAGTAATTTAGTGGTGATGGTGTTTTCATTTTCACCATTCCCAACAAACAAAGACATTGGTGACTCTGTGAATATAAAGCAGATCAGTTACATACATTGTCAAACTGTGTGTGACTGTAAGTCGTCACTGTGGCGTCTGTCACCTGTGCAAACAGGCACAAAGGCCAGAAACTGAAAATCAAAGTGAAGCAACTACAACTTAGAGCTCCAGTGATGTCATCTCTGTTAGCATTTTTCAAAATAAATGACTCAAGGCATCTCTTCACTCAGTGGCACCGTGAGCAAAACATACTAGTCTGGGCTACAGTCTATCTCTAAATGTTTATGTGGCGGGCTACAGCGATGCCATAATAGTAAATGGTTTGAGAGCAGGCCGGGTTCAGCCGGGGCAGGGCCCCAGCAGCTCGGCACAGAGCTGTGACTGGTCTTTTCCTGCTAACTGGTGTTGTTAATGGTTCCTCCCTTGGGACACCCCTGTTGGTTTAGGCTCCACTCATGTCATGAATGGTGTCTTCATCCGGGGACTCTTGGCTTCTCTCATTAACTTGTTTCCACATTCTTTCAAGACTTCATTTCAGCAGCAGTAAATCTGTTTTGACAGATCAGCAAAACAAAAGTGACGAGATGAAGTGAAGGATGAGGGAGCCTCGTTGTCTCCGGGTAAGCCGGTCACTTTGGAGAGCTTTGTTGCAAATGGGCAGAATTGGCTTAAGAAACAGATGTCTCTTTATTGCTGCTGACACAACAGGCATCAGAGTAAAACCCAGCAACGGCAACGGCTGAAACACAACACGCCACTTAATCACATGAGTGTCTTCAGGCAAAGTAGGGAAACAGTGCCCCGGTCTGTCCACAGCGAGGAAGACAAGTGGGACGAGTCGAGTCTCTGCAGGGCAGCGTGTCAAGGGTAACAAGGCTTAAAGACTCAAGCAGGAGGTGGGCGAAGGCCAAGACAGCATGTCTGCAACACCTTCGTGTCACAGAAAAGGGATTATTAGGTTACCCCATGATCAGTGTACACAGATGCACACACACAAAAATACAGACTGCCCTATTAACTGGAGACATAGCTATTACAAGCACAATAGGGGTGCGAGGGGCTTTGTCCCCCCCAAAACTGGGTCATGATTGAAAACCACAAAAGGAGAGAATAAAGGAAACTGCATACAGATTGGTTATGTTGAGGGCGGTGGTGGGTGGGGGTGGGGGGTCCTGTCACCTGCCCACCCTCTTTACACAGGCCTGTGTTGGCTGAAGTTTCACACAGCTGGGATGAGACGGCCTTAAACCTCCCTTTGTGTTTCTGTCAATAATGCTGTTTGCTCTCTCAGGAGCCTGTGGCTTTAGCTCTGGTAAGATATTTGCTGCTGCACCTTCACCACCTACACGACTGGCTGCTGCACAGGGATTAAAGTTAGCAGTTTCTGACATGTTTTCTTTTCTTTGCTGCCTTTTCATCTCTTTGCTTTGCCTCCCACTTCTACAGCGTTTGAGCAAACAGCGTCTGTAAAGAAACAGGATGACACAAAAACAAATGCTTGGAAGTTCACATTAGGATAAATACTGACAACATCAGCTCCTCTGTAGTTTAATCACACAACTGTAAAAGTTAGTGTTTATCAGATATAATGTTCAGATCTGTTTTCACCTCAGGAAACCTTCAGTTTACACTTTATATGTCTTTGTCTGCAGCATCACCTTTAACCCTATTAACCCCACAGACATGTAGACGCCTCCTCCATCAGGTCTTCAGAGCCTCGTTCTCCTGATGCTCTGAGCTGTTTGTTTCTCCTTCAACTAGAGAATCAGCTCTTTCTAACAAGCCCTGATTTGTCCTGTGTGACACTGACTTCAG
>CM076657.1:25140266-25147766 GCA_038496675.1 Rachycentron canadum
GAGAGGAGGAGAGAGGAGAGGAGGAGAGGGGAGGAGGAGAGAGGAGAGGAGGAGAGGGGAGGAGGAGAGAGGAGAGAGGAGAGGGGAGGAGGAGAGGAGGAGAGGAGGAGAGAGGAGAGGAGGAGGGGATGATATTTTTAGTCTTTTTATTCTGAAGTTTGACTGATCCTCCTCCTCCTCCTCCTCCTCCTCCTCCTCCTCCTCACTGTATCAAACATTAGTAATGTTCACCTTAGTCTGTTCAGATTTCATCTACAGTTTATTTACAGTGTTTTTTTAACAGTGCAGCTCCTGCAGCTTCAGGCCTTCGTCTCAGCTGTTTGTTAATTCTGTCATAGACTAATAAAGTTGTATTAAAGTTGTGAAGCTGGACTCTGGTCTGAAAGTAACAGATTCTGGAAAAGTTCAACATTAATTCAGAGTCACTCAGGGTTAATCTTTAAATCTGAGGTCAGAGAGGATCACAGCTGAGGGTCTGGGGGTCTGGGGGCCTGAGGGACTGGGGGTCTGAGGGTCTGAGGGTCTGAGGGACTGGGGGTCTGGGGGTCTGAGGGACTGGGGGTCTGGGGGTTTTTTCTGTCTCTGCTGTTTAACAGATTTCTATTTTTCTGACTAATAATAATGTAAAATGTAAAGGAAATGAAAAAGACCCAACAAAAGAAAAGCTGTTTTATAACCAGGAGTGAAGAAGACAAAACTGAGTTTGAGTCTGATCTGATTGATCCAGTTTAAATAAAACCGCTTCATCATCACAGGACCTGGACCTGGACCTTTAGCAGCAGGAGTCTGAGTCCCTGAACCGGTTCAGAAAGAAGATTAAGGATTTACAGATCAACCAGGCTCCACTGATACTGGATTAACCAGAGCTGAGGGGATCGATCCTGGGACAAACAACACAACCGTACAGTCTCTGGTCCTGGTCCTGAGTCTCTGACCTGGTCCTGGTCCTGAGTCTCTGACCTGGTCCAGGACCTGATTCTCTGACCTGAACCTGGTCCTGTATTTTCCTGTCAATAACAGGGTTCCTTCAGTTTGAGCCCTGCCCCCCCCATGTCTGTGCACGGCCCTGCAGCTGCAGAGCAGGTCAGAGTCCGACTGTTCAGAGCTGGACAGTTGCCCCGGCAACTGTGCATGACGGCCGTGTGTAGTTGTTGTGTAGTTGTTATGTAGATGTTCCTCTCTTCTTCGTTGGTTATTGTGACAGACACTGAAGGTCAGTTTTTTCATCTTCCTCTTCCTCGTCCTCTTCCTTGTCCTCTTCCACGTCCTCTTCCTCGTCCTCTTCCTCGTCCTCTTCCTCGTCCTCTTCCTCTTCCTCGTCCTCTTCCTTGTCCTCTTCCTCGTCCTCTTCCTCTTCCTCGTCCTCTTCCTCCCCCACAGATATAAACGTCCTCCTGCTGTGAAGGAGTTTTTCAGCTCAGACTGAAGTGACTGAGTCAGTGAACAGAAATGAAGACTTTTCCTTTGTGATTTGAAGTCTGGGTCACCATCATCACCATCACCATCATCATCATCATCGTCATCATTATTTTTATCTTGAAGTAGAATGTTTTTCCTGCTGCTTTAATGATCTGATGCTGAATTAGTCTAATGGGAAACAGCCATTATTGCTGAGTCTCCCTATTAAGAGCTTTTAACGCGGTCCCTCCCTCCACGCTCTGTTTTCATGATGTTAACGAGTCGTCATGCCTGATTACATATACGTGGGGGTCTCGGGGGTCTCGGGGCAGCTCATGAGCAAAGAAAAGGCTCTGAAGGAAACACTTGTCTCTGCTCGTCTGTGTGAATCACACCGGTGAAGTTTGAGCCGTAATGAGACGAGTCACGTCAGCGTGATCAGCTTTAATCTCATTTCTCCGTCTCGCCCTGGTTGATGATTCTGGTTTGATTCAATCACCTCAGCTTCGCTCACTCAGACAAACACGAGCCCATTAGACCTGATTACAGCGACGTCCTGAGCCGCCAACAACAAAGAGCACGTCGTCTGGAAACGACACAACGAGCCTTTGAAGCAGAGACAGAGAAGGTGGTTATTAATATTAATACAGGAGCTCATTTAATAAACAGCCCTGTGATCAACCTTCATCACGGTTCATATGATGATGATGTTTTACAGACACATTTGGTTTCTAATATTTGATGTGCTGGAAAAAATATTAACAACGCCTCAGTAAAAAGTTGAGTTATGACCTCTGACCTCTGTCACGTTAGGGTCCTAATTTAAACCACGTACAGTCCAGCAGAGTCCACTTCCTGTCCGTCCACGACCAGGACCAGTCTCTGACACACGGTCCTGTTTGGGAACAAAGAACAGGGCTGGAACGTCTTAAAGACAAGCCCATGTTACAAACCTGTGAGATGGTGGATGAGGATCTGAGTTTCAGAAAAACTGGGTCAGAGACCTGGTGCCACACCAAGACCCCAGGGCTTCATTTCCTTCCTTCTCTTCACTGGTCGACCAAATAAAACCATTAAACAGCTGCAGCTGGTTCAGAGACCACATCAGTCCAGGTCTCAGGTCTTTGCACCGACTTCCTGTCACATACAGAACTGAACCCAAAGTTTAATACAGGCACTAAATGGTCTGAGCAGCAGCTCAGTCAGGTACTGACACTGTTCTCACCAGCTGCTATTTAACCTTGAATCATCTTTATTCTCTTCAGCTCGGTGAATCCATCGACCTGGGACCTCTCTCTCACTCTTCCTTCCAGCTGTTGGTGCCTCATCCCAGATGTTTTGGACCTGGATCTTCATCCTCCCAGCCTCCTCATCCTCCTCGTCTTCCTGTTGGAGAGGACCTTGTGTGTCTTGACTCCCTCATAAGTGTTATAACCTATAATGCTGTTGCCCTGATTCTCCACACTGTAAATCCACTTCCTGTCTGTCCTGGAGGGGGGACCCCTCCCCTCAAACATCTGGATCATGGTCTAAGGACAGAGGAGGTCACATGATGCACAGGATGTAAATCAGTTCTCTTGTATTTATTCATTTACTGAAGCAAAAAATATGAGCTGCTTATATTTCCTTTATATTCTATATCTATAAACTTTGACATTTATCATTTACTTGTTTCATGTTTCTCTGTGGGAAATGTTGACCTTTGACCTTTGACTGTTCAGATTTAAGTGTTTAAAGAGGAACAGTTAAAATGATCTTTAACCATTAAATGACCCCTTACATTAAAATGATTCAGCAGCAGTGAATCAATAAAATAACTATTTAATTCTATTTAATAAAAGAATGGACTAATTAACAGTAACTTCCCTGTTTTTGTTGTTTAATATCATTATTATTATGTCATATTATATCTATTATTCATTTTATTTGACTTGCAGTTTGTTTTTGTTCTGTCTTCTATAAAACTGATGATGATGATGATGATGATGAACTAACTGATGAGGAAACAGATAAAGATGTTTTTGTGTTTTAATGATTCACATTCAATTCCTCAGTGACAATAAAACACCACAGAAGAAGCTGATTGGATGAGACAGGAGGTGGCTTGGTCACATGGCCATAGTGTGTGTGTGTGTGAATCCTGTTAATATGAACAGACACACACAGACACACACACAGGTCTGTGGGGGTCTTCCACCTTATTGTGTGTTTACATGTTATTTACATTGAGACGTTCTGCTCAGGTCACATGACTCTGTCCAGGCTGCTGTCAGTTTCCTGTTGGGGGGGGGGGCTTTGGACCTGGAGGGCCGGTGGAGCCTGCTCCCGCTCCTCCTCCTCACCTGGAGCCCCTGCTCTGCCTCGTCCTCAGGTCCCTGTGCTGGCTCCACCCCCTCCGTCCTGACAGAACCAGCGCCGCCGTGACCATGACCAGCTGAGGCTTCCCCTTGGACCGGCTGAGAGCTGAGGACGTCCTCTGACAGCAGGGGGGGGCCCTCTGGTCCCACAACTGCCCCTGGAGGTGGTCCTGACTTTGTCCCCATGTGTGGGCTGCCTTGGTCTACTTGGTCCCCTTGGTCCCCTTGGTCTCCTTCGTCTCCTTCGTCTCCTTCGTCCCCTTCGTCCCCTTGGTCTCCTTCGTCCTCGAACAGTTCTGGCGTGTAAAAGACAGTTTGATCTTCCTCTGCTTCACTTTCACAGCTGGGAGGGGCCGTGACCACAGACGGCCCCGGGGCCAAGTGGTGTGGCTCCACTGTCATTTCACTGGCCCCGTGTTGGAGACCGGACCCCTCGGTGTTCTTGTCCTGTGGGGGGGGTGTCTGCCGGTTCCTCCTGTGCTCAGACTGATCAGCAGCGTCCCACCCCTGCCCGGGGTTACTGGGGGCCTTGTCCTTAAAGACGGCCTTCCTGAAGCAGCTGCTGACGGGGGTGGAGGTGAAGATGTGGTAGAGCGGCCGAGCCGTCGTCGTCTGGCGTGACAGCGGCTCTGAGTCAGGGAAACAAGAAGTCAGAGTCAGTGTTTGTGGCGTTAAAATTTTAACCACGAAGACTCCAGGGTCAACGTGTGGAGACAGAAGCTTCATCGCGACATGAGGTGGAGCTCGCTGCCCCACGAGCTCCTGGTTCTAAACATCAACGCCGGCTCACGCTCAATAAAACCCAAACAAAGGTCAAGAGGATTTAATTAAAAGCAACAGTCCAACATCTGCTCATCAGCTCGCTCCAACGCCACTCAGGCATGCAAGGACCTTACAGTAATGAGGCAAGCTACTCAACTGATCCCAGGGCTCCCACCCCCACTCCAGCAGGAGGGGGGGGGGGTCCCTGCTCCTGCCCTTCGACCACACTTATCCACCACACGAATCCAACTGAGCAAACAGCTCAACCTCGTCGTGACCCCCGCAGACAATGGGCGCTCACCAACACAATGTGCAAACACGTCTTCTCGCCGTGTCTCCTCGTGCTGATGTCACGCTCATGCAAACAACATGCACCTTGTGACGGCCGTGTTTTAAAGAGTGACGCTGTTTAAAATGTCACAACTCATCATGACAGAGGACAGGAAGTGGACCAGGCCCCGGTCAGAGCAGAGCTGACACATTAAAGGCTTTTGTTCATCTGTGCTTCAGTTTATTCAGAGGAACGACAGTTTTATCATTTTATCTTTAAATACAACAAAGTGAACACAATAAAGCTTCATATGTGTCTGTCTCATGTTTCATTGATGTATGTTTAATACACTGGGGGCCAAGAGTCAGGGGCCACCAGACTTTGGGGCCTGTCTGTTTATATTATAGATATGTTTATTTTTACAGGGACAAATGAAAATGTCTTGGTTCTTTAAATAAAGATGTTGATCCTGTTTCTGTGTATTTTCCAAAGATGTGAGAGGAGACAGGAAAACGAGGTCCTGTCACTTCCTGCTGCTGCAGATTAAACGCTCTCTTCAATTAACAGGAATTTACCTGTTTTAAGGCACAAACATGGAAAAACAGACATTTGCCTGAAAACACAGAGGTTGAATTTCTCTCACTTTCTCTGTGGTTTGGTTCAGTTTTCCTCTGGGGGGTCGAGGTCGTGTCCTCCTGGGGTTCAGGCCCGTTGACACGTGAGCATGACGCCTCAGGTTGTGAGGTCTTGGCCGGCCGCCGTCCCTCTGCAGCGACCGGAGAGACACCGTCAGGAGATGAGGCTGAGGAGCAGGGAGTCTTGCTTCCTGCCGCCTCCACCCTCTGCTGCTCCTGAGAGAACGCCACCAGGGACCGCATGGCGTTGCTGAAGGTGTCGTGATGCTGGACGAGCTGACGGACCCATTTCGACAGACCTGAGGTCACAGACAGAGACAGACGCTTACTGCTGCAGCTCTGATGATGGAGAACTACTGCCACCTAGTGTTGATGCTGCTCACTGTCAGACCTGTGATGTACTTGTTGGGATTGTTCCTGTAGCGGTCGTCCACCAGGATCAGAGCCCCCCAGTCGTTCCTGTGGCGAATGCACCTGTGAACAGACATGTGGAGGTTTGAGCAGAGAGACGCGAGGCCTCGGTCCGACTGTGGAGGCTACAGACACACACCCACCTCCCCAGGGCCTGGTTCAGGGCCCTGTAGGCCTGGATCTCGTACCAGCGGTGGCCTGGGAGGAGGCCTCTGGACTTACAGTGCTGGTCGTTGTACTTCATCTTCAGCTCGACCTTAAACCACAAAACAGACAATAAAAGATTATTCAGGGAGTTACAGCAAAATGTTTTCATGTAAGAGCTCTGATCCCAGACACACAACTAACACAAACAACTGACCTTGTCTTCACTAATAAGTTGAAAACATTTTTCATTTTACTTTATTTTATTTAATTTTTTTGTCCTTTCATCCTTTGATGTGATAATAATGGAAATAAGAATCTTTATGCTCACGTTAATGGTCACATTATGGTTATGATGATACATATGATGCAACCCACACGTTAATTTGTCCTGTGATTTGTAATTCATCCTCATTCGGCTCATCGTGTCTGATCCATGAACTTGGGCTTGGACACTGTTGTAAGCCAAACTGTACCAAACTGTCTACTTCAATCTGGTCTTTGTATTCTGCAGGGACCAGACCGTCTTAGACCAGATCCTCTGGAGGATGTGTTCCCTGAATTGGGACCAAGCTTACATCTCTGTCCTTCTTTCCATGTCCACGCTTTTTTGCACCAGACGATAAACCAGATCCTGAAGTGCAGAGTGAAACTGGCTCCTGCTCGGTCCATTTGTCTCCAGTGTGAAACTAATGAAATGACATTCTGACTAATGACTAAAACCCATCACTGTGTGGCATCACATGCGAGACGAGGCTTCGTGCATGAAGAACTAATTGGATTAATATGGGATATGAAGGGACACACCAAGTGGGTGAGGTTTCTAGGGCACAGCAAACCCCAAACAAAGACGACGGAGGGCCTGAAGTGCTAAGGTATTACTGAGATGTGCTCTGAAAGGGGAACAAAGGGGCTAAAGAGAGGCCACCACAGAGCAGAGTGGAGGTAGGAGGGGGGACCAGGTGGTCTGTGCGACATGCAGCATCCAGGAAAGCATCCATCCATTTGCATCTGTCACTGCTGGTTTTAGCGCTAACCTTTGAGAATTGACAAGTGAAAAGTTCAGCTGGCGTCTGACGGGCGGCCAAGCTGAGCAGGCCGCTGAACGGGCTCTAACTGCTTCTGACAGGTACCGTGTGTTCGCCCTGAGCCACCGAACACGGGGCCGTGGCAGGTACAGCCCGTTCCCTCACACGCATCACGTAATGCCGCCGTCCGGATGGAAACAAACCAACAGAGTCTCAGGAAAGACCGAAATGTCGGCCCAAAGTCGGACTATGACTAATCACACCTCACTGACGAATCAACACCTGCCACGAGGAAAACCTGATCCCTGACCCTGGATCAGTCCGACAGTCTGCGTAACATGGACCTGGACCTGTCAGGAGATCTACAATCACACTCATGGCCATGTCACGGCAGGTCTCATACATGCAGCTGGATTCACGGTGAGATGTTTGCCAACGTATGAGACACCAGAGCAGTTAAAGAATCCACTTCTAGACCCTCGGCCGGAACAGAA
>CM076657.1:25150266-25152428 GCA_038496675.1 Rachycentron canadum
TCAGTCAGTGAGTCAGTCAGACAGACAGTGAGTCAGTCAGACAGACAGTGAGTCAGACAGACAGTCAGTCAGACAGTGAGTCAGTCAGACAGACAGTGAGTCAGACAGACAGTCAGTCAGACAGTGAGTCAGACAGACAGTCAGTCAGACAGTGAGACAGACAGACAGTCAGTCAGTCAGTGAGACAGTCAGACAGACAGTCAGTCAGTCAGACAGACAGACAATCAGACAGACAAACAGTCAGTGAGACAGACAGACAGACAGACAGACAGTAAGACAGACATACAGACAGTCAGACACACAGACAGACAGTCAGTCAGACAGACAGTGAGACAGACAGACAGACAGTCAGTCAGTGAGTCAGACAGACAGATAGACAGTCAGTCAGTCAGACAGACAGACAGACAGTCAGTGAGTCAGACAGACAGTCGGTCAGACAGACAGTCAGACAGACAGACTCACCTACAGGCTCAGATAGCAGAACAGGACTCGAATACATGACACATGTTGTGTCTTAGACGTTTGACTGAGACGATATTTAGATAAAACCATGTTACATGTTGCAACTTGATTAGTAAAGAACATGATGTTTAAAAAATGAAAAGCTGCTGAAGCACTTTTTATAGGATATTAATTATAATCATGGTTTAATTCCACCTACCCAGTGTTTTCTGACGTGAAGCAGAATCAGTGACTTTAAATCACTTATTCTATTTATGGACTTGCTCTTATGTGATGTTGCCTTTTTACCAAGTTAACCTCTTATTATTTTTTAAATTGTCTCTGCATTGTCTTTTTATTGCTTTTACTGTGTCTGTGTGTGTCTGCATGTGTAGTATCTGCTCCCTGTAATTACATTGAAGTATATCGTTTGTCTTCCCTCTGTGACTCCGTCTTATTTCTGTTCTATATAACTATGTCTAAATAAAGCTCTTCTTCTCTTACAAGGCCTGAAGACAGAAGAAGGGATTTATGAAATATATGATGTAATATAAAAGAGCAAAGATCACATGTTGAATTTAAAGAGCGTGTTTAAAAATCCATCACATTGACAGTGATCAATCAGATCAATCAGATCAGTGACACGTCAGAGTAAAACTGTTCAGCACCAGAACTAGTTTTTCTTTTTTTCATGGAGGTATAGATCAATATAAAACCCTCCACCATTACTCAGAAAACATGACGATCTAAAAGGCCATCACATGACCACATGACCACGGTGGATACACGCCTGTGTGTCTCTGACAGACTGCTGCAGCAGCATCTGTGCTGCTCTGACATGCTACAGGAACTAGCCTCATGGCTTTGACGGTCATTAGTATCGGTGTCCCCATTCTCTCAGTGGTGTGACGGCTCCGCTCAAAGAACCTTACGGCCCCTCAGGGCTTCTCTGGGGTGGAGACTGTCCGCCACTGAAAGAGGAGACAAGACGACAAGTGGACAAGTCTGGGGATTAAGACGCGAAGAAGAGATGAAGAAAGAGGAAAATGAAGGGAAAAAGACTAGAATCTCAGATGTTACAATCACTGTGAGTAGGTTAAAACAAAAACTACAAACTAATCAAATCCAACACAACCGTCTTGAAGTTTTTGTCTGAAGTGTTTCTCTGATAAATTCAGATCCAGACGTCCAGCAGGTTTTTACTGGAGCTGAATTCTCCACAGACGTCTCATCATCTCCACAACCAACAGAGCAGCTGATTAAAAGCAGCAGAAACACTGAATAAAACTGTTTCATCTTAAAAGACTGATTCTCTGACACTGTTCTGCAGAAACATCTGGGAGCAGCTAGGAGTCGAGCTGCAGACAGACAGGCAGGCAGGACTAAAATCCTTCAAACTGCTTCAAATACAGAGATGAAAACTTCCAAAATCTAAAATGTGAATCTTAAAACTGGAGAAAACATAAATATTGACGTTCTGGTGGAGAACGACAGTGGTGACGTTTGTACAAAGGGCAGATATGACGTCAAGAACCCTGGTTAAAACATGTATTTCTCCAGGTTTTTATTCCATCATATAAGTTTGATTTTTTATTGTTTATTTTTATTTCTCTTGACTAATTATATATATGTATATGTGTGTGTATATGTATATGTATATATATATATATATATGTATATGTGTGTGTGTGTGTGTATATATATATATATATATACATATA
>CM076657.1:25152816-25189449 GCA_038496675.1 Rachycentron canadum
CATCCCCTGCTTTATGGTCTATTTTCCTCTAAATGGACCATCATTTAAAAAATGAACATCATGTTGTATTGAAGACTTGAAACTAGAGACTGAGACCATAAACTCATTAGGAAAACGTTTACTGAGCTAATAAATCAAGGGAGAAGTAGGGACATTTTCCCATAGACTTCAATACAATCTGACTTCTTTAACAACCAGTGGAGTCGCCCCCTGATGGTCATTAGAGAGAAGGAAGGGTTAAGGCTCTTCAGCTTCACTTTACAGACCCAGAGTCCAGGTCCAGGTTTAGAGACGGTCTGTTATAAACACTGATTCCTGTACAGGAAGTGGCGTACGTGTGGTTTTCTAACAGATGTGGCAGGATGTGGTCTCCGAGGAGCAGAAAACATGTAGGAAATAAACAAAGGCTGTTGATTTGGAGCAGAGAGTCTCTTCATGCTCTGTTGTTCTGCTCTATCCATCCAGCTCCCATTTTATTCTGCACCAGGAGCAGGGTTTTACGAGCCTGATGCAGCACGGTTACACCACAACGTCGGTTTCATGAGGCTGTTTGATGTATTTGAATTTTAAAAAACGTCATGGTAACAACCTTCTTCACAGCTGTAGATCGTCCACCTGCTCAAATTAAAAAAAATAAATCTGATAACAGAAGCAGTGATGCCCTGAGAGCTGACGGAGGTGAAACTGACAGCTGCAGCTACACCGACACTGACAGAACAGGTTAGTGAAAGCTTCATCGTGCTCTGACAGGAGGATGAGGAGGAGTGAAGGGGAAGGGGGGGCCTCAAACTTAAAGGTCAACTTTATCTGCTAAGGACGGAGCCGGCGCAGCAACATCGCTTTGGGATTTTTTTTCACGGATCACCAAAAAGGGATGCTCTTATTTGGTGTGTGTGTGTGTGTGTGTGTGTGTGTGTGTGTGTGTGTGTGTGTGTTGATGTGAGTTACATTATTTGTCTCCATGTTGGAACTTGGTCAAAGTCAATGAAGTAATGGACATCGTACAGACACTTATGACCTACAGTGTCACCGTAGTCATGAAGTTATGACTTTGACCATCCTGTGATCTAATCTGCTCACAGGCAGAAACTGTGGAGATAAACTGAGCTTCAGGTCATTAGGTCAAACCATGCCGTTTCCTCGCAGCCCAGGAGCTTCTAATCTTTACAGTTTCTTCTTTGTACCTGGAGGTCTTTGATGTTTGGGAAGGGAATCCCAATGGTGACCACGGCCCTGGCGTTGTCATCTGTGAAGTCTAGTCCTTCACTCACTTTACCTCTGCACACGGCAATCAGCAACGCACCGTCTGCGACAAAGGAATCACAGTAAAAGACAAGTAACATACAGTAGATCTCTGAACAAGAGCAGATCAAACCGCAAATCAGTTGTTAAATTAAATTCATGTATGTATCGTCAACAGTGCGATGAAGTCGTACCTCGTTCCTCACAGTATTTGATGGCATCGTAGTAAGTCTGAAGCAGTTCGTCAAAGTCCCCCTTCCCTCCACCGCGAGGCTCCGTGATGACGGTTTTCTGTTGCTCCAGCTTCTCCCAGAGACCAGTGTTGCTCCATCGATCCCGCAGCTTCTCCAGCATCTGATCGAATCATAAGAGGCATCATGATGATGGTTTGTCTCACTTGTCCACCCCGGGGTCCAGACGGGGGCCTGTCTGAAGCCTCTCAGAGCAGGGACGTCCCTCTGTCTTCAAGAAGCTCCTGAAGACTCATCACCTCAGAGAAACCTCCTGAAACACTGACAGGTCTGACTGACACTTCGATGTAGGTCTTATATACTTCTATAATACCGAAGCTGGACTGATGCCCCTCAATTATAAGTCACTTTGGATAAAAGTGTGAGGTGAATAAATGTAAACGTAAAAAGAAACTAGTCAAGCTCTGGAACAATGACACAAAAATTAGCCTTCACCACATCATGAAGAGGAGAGTGGTCATGACTGAACGCCACCACCTGACCTGTCAAACATGGTGGCTTGGGCTGCACACTGACATTTATTGATGACTTGACTGCTGATAGCAGCAGCAGGATGAAGATGTGGCTGTCAACAGGAGCAGTCTGTTCAGATTCAGCCAAATCTTTTCAGGGTGAAAAGGTGGAATATTCTGGACTGGATCAGTCAGTCACCTGATCTCAGCCCAGCTGATCTGGATTCTACTTGTTCAAAACCAGACTAAAGACAGAGAGAAGAGGAGCTGAGGCTGACACAAAAGTCTGAGAAACATCATCGGGGACGACACAGAGCGTCGTCAGGGACCCAACATCCTCACATATGACACTGCACGTCAAGAGAGAGGTGGTACTCTAACACGTTACAGACACTTTACCACTCTGAAACAAAAAACTTGCAACAAAGAACAGGAAGCATTGAGCCAAACATGTCTGCTCCTGTGTCCTCAAACAGCGTGGATTTCGTTTCTTTACTTGCACTTAGACAGCTGATGTGTTGAACCCCCTCTGTAATAAAATCACCGTTGCTGTGCTATTGTTAGTACAAAAAGTCAGCAGCTCTCAGGAGAGGCACATTGATCTAAAAGCCCTCGTGCTACCACAGCCCCACTCATGTCTGTGCAGTGCAGATTATATCCTTGAATAAGCATGGCCTCAAAATCAAAGAGCAGCTTCACTGGCTTGGAAATGTGTTGGAAGGGTCAAGTAGAAGTTCTTCTTGTCGTCAACAGAAAACTTCACAACAGGGTAATGGCGTCGAGCTGTAAAGTCGGAGCCAGGTGCAGATGGAGCCATAAATGACAGGAAGACTGGAGATATTCACAGATGAGTCGCTACAAGCTAATCAGCTAGCAGGTCCTGCACAGTGCAGACGAAAACACCAAAGTCAGAGGAGGAACTGAGACAGTGAGAGAGCTGGTAGTTTCTTTCAGGGCAGTGTGTTGACATCATAGTGGTGAAATGAAGCATGGGAAAGATTTAATCAGGTTGGTGCCTCCTAAAGCAAGCGAGGCCGTTTGCATCAATAAAACATAGCACATTCACTAAATATACAGTGTTACATCGACAAGGACCCCCTCGAATTCAGCAAACTGTTTGTCCTGCAATTGCTTTTCAGTGCAATCTCAAGCAGGAGATGAATAATTCATGTTATGTACTTAAGGAAGATCTACCACCAAACAAAACAGCCATTATCTGCCAGGCTGCACTTGGAAAGGAGCTGAATCCATGAGAAGGAAGGAAAAGAGGAAAAATACAAGTGAAGACATTTTCCTCACTAGAAGGGGACACTAATACGAGGTCTGGCCCCGTCTCCCCCAACAGTCCAGGACATGCAGCCACAGAGCTCATGATACAACTACATTGTTGTTTTTTGGCTTTAGGTGCTTTGGGACATTATGGCCAGTTCAGTTAGTACAGAGGGAAAAGGACAAGGGATCAGATCAGACTGTTCTGGTCTGTGTTCCCTGAGGATGAACCAGCTCTTAACAGGCATCATTTAGGTTTAGATCCAGGAGGCTGGAGCTCCACATCACATCAGCACTGAGAGGGGTCCTCTACAGAAACCCCAGGTAGGCCAGATACCCCTTCCTACCTGTGACACACAGCTACACAGAGACAAAGGACTCACTCCACTTCTTACTGGACAACCACAGGAAGAGAGAGTCCAAGGGGCTATTGCTGTGTAGATCAAGCTCAGCTATATGTTGTTAGTATTGCCCCAGGTCTCCAATCCAGACAGGCCAATTCATCTGATGAGCTGCTTTACACTCCTCCACCATGTCCCCATCCACCTCCACGTCCGAGAGTTCAGAAGTTTTCAACAGGTGAACTTTAAGGTCCTGTATTTATCGTGCTGTGGAGGCTCTGGCAGCTAAAGAGAAACGACATTAGCCGTCATGTCCACGAAGAGACGTCCAGCAGACGAACGTCAGGGTCACCAGGGTGGAAATTGCAGGAAAGGACGGACAATTTACATTTATTCATCTGTCAGACACTTTTATCCTAAGCCACTTACAGCAAGGGTGAAGTAAAGCTTCAATGCAGTCGAAGGACTTGGTCTCAGTATTAAGTACTAATTAAGTCCAAATTTACGAATCCTAGTTCTAATTCGTCTCTTTATTTCACATTAGAGCAGATTTCTTTTTGAAAACAAAACCAAACACCAAAGACCAGAGAGTTTAACCCTGAAACACAAACAGTCACAATATCCATTCATTTATTTCCCTAATTCTTTAAATCTGTTTTTTATCTGTTTTTCCACTGAATTGTATTTAAAGTTGAAGAAAGTCCACTGTTAAAAAGACCAACTTTTTAAATTCAGTAAATGTTTGGTGTTTCTACTCTACACTACTACAAAGTAAAACCACTGGACATAATAACCATGATATCTGGATTAGTGTTGATGGTGATTTTGGTGGTTGGTGCTTTGCAGTAAATTCCAGGTGTTACTTTCTTTTTCATGCCATGTACATCTTGAATCTGTGATGATCGAAGCTGTGTGAATGTAAATGTGCAGTGAAGCGTTTCACTGTGCAGTCAAATGGATCTTTAGCGCCTTCAGCAAAGGCTTTCAACCATGCGAGTGTCAGACGCTCAACAAAGAACTTACAGACGCAAAAACTACAGACACAAGCACCTTTTTGAATAATTCAGGGGAACATCTGATAGAGAGCTGGCGTTCAGATGCTGCTCTGAGCTGAACTATAACATGGACTTATGTCTACATTTATTTGGCCTTATACTATGTTTAAAGCCAAACTGATGATGACAACATTGTGTTTATCTTGAAAAAAAACACAATATGCATTGGTTTTAAATGTCATGACTGACACTATTTTAATATATATTAGATTTTTAAATATGTGTATTAATTACTGTTATGTCTGGACTGTTTGTGTGTTTTATTTTATTTTATTTACATTTTTTCATTTAACTATTTATTTGCTTCCATTTAATTTTATTTTGCACTAATTGTGTTTATGCTTCTCAGGGTTGGTGTAAACCTTTGTATTTTCATGTCTGTATTACAAACCTGTAATGTTGTTGGCAAATATTTTATTAAAACCTAACAATTATTTACAATTATAACAATATTAATGAATATGAATGAATGAATATGAACCAATTACCTGAATCTGTCTGAGACTGTCGGTTTTCCTTTGAGCTCCACAGACGCCAGATGCATCTTGTTCTGCTCGTTTTAAAGTGAATGTATTTATTGTTTGGTCTTTAACCAGAGGCTGAGTTAGGAGGCTATATTACGGGAATGAGCAGTGTTTAGCACAACAAAGTGTGAATAATTTATTGTCCTTTCCAGGCACAGTGGGTTAAATGCTCAGCCTCTGCTGGTGACACGGTAAACTGGGCCAGATCTCTCTGCCAATTGGGACAGGGCGGTGAAACAACAGATCGAGGCAGTGAACTGTAGTCTCTCTCGCACTTTTACACTTTCCCTTTCTTCCACCCACTTACTATCTCCCCATCTTTCACCTCCTCTGCATCCGCCCCCCCGCCCCCTCTGTGTCCCTGGTGTCAGTGAGCTGTGTGGCGACACATTGCAGCTCCTCTAGTGCCTGTTGAATTATGGAAACGCTTTGGAGGCGACGGCATTAATGAAACATGGAGCCAGGAGCCACATTTTGCGGTGGTGAGGGGAGATGTGTTGTTGCGGTGTAAATTATTCAGTCCCAAAATATCACAGCAACCATCACGCCAAGACTGGTGGCAAGAAGCCACCTGCCACCTCCGGCCTGCCACCCTGCCCTCGTCTCCTGCTCTACACGTCCCAGCCACACCGGTGGTGACAACGCAACGTGGCGAGAACACTTTCTGCCAGAGAGGAAGACGACCACCTCCTCGACCTCATTTAGGTCACGACTCTTCTTCTAAACCGAGCTGAATGCCCAGTATGTTAATTATCGGAGTTCAGATCATACAGCTGTGATAAATCTAACGCACTGACAATAAAGAACATCAGTGTCAGTGTTGGTCTTTAAATACTGTTGATTAATATCTTTGAACACAGAAAAATGTCTGCAAAGATCTGAGGATTTAAACAGAAAGGACTCAAAATACTTTTTCTTATTGTCAGAAAAAGAAAGAAAAAGATCAAAGTCTTTAGATCAGATCAAAGCAGGCGGGGGGCGGGGCTAAGGCCTGATCCAGGAAGTCAGAGTAGATGAGCTTCAGACACTGTTTTTGTTTGTTTTTAATAAAAACCAGTATAGCAGAGTATTTTCGATTTGTGAGAATTATCAGATCAAACTATTCAGTGACTGATAACCAGATGAATCACTACAGCTCTTGTTGCTGCTGTGGATGAGGGAGGAATCCAAACATGGACATTGTTGAAGCTCTATCTGACGTGCCTGAAAATGTGAGTCAGCTCAGTCAAACAGCAGTAACCCTCAAGTTTCCACTGTAAAAACTCATATAAAACATCACCTCGGCTCTAAGGACGAACCAGGAAGTTTATTCCACACTGAGCAAATTGACCCATGAATCTAATCTGGTCCCAGACGCAGACAGACTCAGTCTCGCTCTGAGATAACTGTACCTCTGCAGCTGTGTGATTGGTGCTGAGGACGGTGCGTGCCGGTGGGTGTTCGCCCCGCAGTCCGCTTTGACTTTGATTTGACACGCTCTCGGCAGAGAGCAGGCGCCAGCACCGAGTGCGTCTTCACACAGACAGCGAGGCGACATCACCTAATGGCCCTTATCTCAATCTCCTTTAAAAGCATCTTGTAGTTGCTGCCATTTTTTTGCTGCCACTTCTACAAAACCCTGCTTTTTTTTTTTTTTTTTTTTTAATAAAGCATCAGCCCCCCCTCCTGTGGAGCACTGGTCCGTTCCTTTGGCGGCTGGGACCAGACGGCAGGTCCTGCTGTGGTTTTAATGGGCATTAACTGGGGGGTGTTGAGGCTAAAGTGCTACAAAACCACAGCACTGGGCAGGAAAGCGTGTGAGCATGATTACAGACAGACTTTGTTTTCATGTCTTAAAAAAGAAATGTATTGAGTTGTGTGCTAATGACCAACACTCGACACTTGACTTCTCTTCGCGTGTATTTGACTGTGGTGCATCAACTTCAGCTGCAGTTACACAAATACAAATACAAATCATTAGTCAAAAACAGACTCTTTCAGGCACAGCAGGGTAATTAAGCTGTGAGAGCCCACGCATCCTGCTGTGTAGTTTCGACTTGGCTATAAAGGGACACCTCTGTGACCCTGCTCGCCTCACTGCTCCCTCGGTCTCACAGAGCCAGTTGTGTGTGAGGGGCTGATAGCAATCACCTAGACACAGTGAACAGGGATGTCTGGAGATGACCTATCCTCTCTGTGCAGCCTGCACACACACAAACACACAGATCAGAGAGCAGACGGGACTCAGCGGCACCAATGGAGCCTCCATGGGCTCCAATTAATACCCCAGCCCTTCATATCCCCTCATCTCCTCATCTTTAAGAGCTGACTGCAGATTAAATATTTATGCATCGGCACAGAGAGAGACAGAAGACTCCTACGCAGCTATCATTAATAAGGAAACATCCCCGAGCTCGTAGTCGCTGCTCGGCTGGGATCACAGGCCGACAGAGAGGAAGGTAAAACCAGAAAACAGCGAGGCCCCGGTCTTAGCTTTCCCTCGCAGTTTGGATGGCGGCGTCATTGGCTGTTTGAGAACGCAACTGGATAGCGAGCTAACAAGGGCTGCAGAGAAATCAAACCAGCGATCAGAGCACACAAGACAAGTCTAACACACACTCACGCTGGAGGCAAAAACTAAATCTGCCAAAGGCAAAACAACTGTAAAGGTTCCAACGTCCACTGACAACGACACTGACTCATCACAACGTAGGAGGGTGGTCTGATCCAGGTCTGAGCAGCTGATCCAGGTCTGAGCAGCTGATCCAGGTCTGAGCAGCTGATCTGATCCAGGTCTGAACAGCTGATCCAGGTCTGAGCAGCTGATCCAGGTCTGAGCAGCTGATCTGATCCAGGTCTGAGCAGCTGATCCAGGTCTGAGCAGCTGATCTAGGTTGAGGACCATCACTGATTTTTCAGTTTTCACTGATCCAATGTTTAGGGGGGTGTTAAAATAAATGATAAAGAAGAAGAAAAACTTTATGATTTGGGGCTAAAAACAATTTCCTCCTTTGTGTTCAGACTGAACGACGCCACAGCGTCTCAGTCCAAAACCTCAAAGACAAATTTGCACATTCATTCACATACAAGGAATTTGTTTTGGTGTAAAGACATTAAACATCTTAAGGTAAAAGAGTACATAAGGTATTAACTTAACAATAGATATAGAAAAAATTAACAATAAAAAAAGTAAAATACTCAGAATCAGTGAAAATATTTGAATCAATATCAAGAATTCTTCACCAAAGTAAAAAATGGTTGATGTTCATTTTATTTTAAGTGTGTACATATGAGCGATCATCATTTAATTTTTATCTGCTCTCTTTCTTCCCGTTAATTCAATTTTTAATAAAAAAATGTAAATTATATAGATCTTAAGTGATTGATAATTGACATAATGACTTGAAACTCTCTGGGTTTCAGTTTGTTAATTACACAAAAATGCCGAACCGACCAAAGTCACGCGTCACATGTGCCGAGTGGACAAACGCACAATGATAAATGAAATCCACTCAGGCCTTTGAGAGCCGATGTGATAAGTGAGCTGCAGCAGACGTGAATTATTCATGAACAAAAACGCATAACAAACAAAGGGGACAAAGTGTCTACGAGCGCGCTCTCATTAACTGAAAGAGGATCCACTTCTGTGAGGATGACGCCACTTAACAGGAACCTGACAACTGCCTGTATTGATCAGTGGGGATCTACTGCAACACACGACACCAGCAGAGGCCCAGGCCTCCACCCCGGGGTCTACTGGAATCTGACTGCACTGCTCTGCACCATCACACAAATACCTTCAAACTACACTCGGGACCAGGCAGTTCTCCAGTCTGTGGTCTGCAGCGCCCCCCGGTGGTGCCATGTGAGGAGCACCAGCACTTCAACAGGAGTTAAGGACAAGGCCGAAGATTTTATATAAAGACTGAGCACTTTTTTAGGAACACTGGTTAAGGCCTCCATGTATGAGGGACAAGAAATGACATAAGTATAAATACATAAATAAATGCTAAACAAAAACTTTTCTGGAATAAAAAATATTTCTCTATTTTTACATATCTATTTATTTACATGTGTATTTCTACATTATTTATTTATTTCTATACTTCTACATTTATTTATTTACTTATTTATGTAATTATATTAATTATTTATGTATTTCTACATTAACTGTATTTCTGTGTCCATATGTTAATTAGGTGGCGGTTTAAAGCGTCTGAAGCCAGATTGGTTGTAGTGATTGGATGGATCCTCCTTCTACCTGAACTGGTGACTCAGAGGAGCTGACGTCCCAGTGATGCTCACTCAGCAACTTTGACATTAGATTTATCAACTTTTACCGATTCTTCAGTGGCATTAAACAAGAATCACAGTACTGCTGGTAATAAATTAATAGATAAATAACAGAAAAACAGAACAAAACAGAAGAAACTAACATTTTGCAGTTATTTATGTATTTAATTTTTTTGTCCCATATCCATTTACTCTTAGAGCTGAAGATAAATCTGAGCCACTCCTAATTAATAAAGACTGAATCAAAGATAAAATCCCTCCGAACTACAGAAATCACTGTTATCAACAATCAAATGATTGTTGTTTTGATTGATACAGCCTCCAAGGTTCTCTTCATTTACATGAGCTGAGTGTTTTATACAAATTCATTTTGTTGGACTATCTGAGTGAATTGTTCTGTTGCAGGTTGTGATTAAACTTTAAGTTGTAAACCTGTAATTCAGCACCTGTCTATTTTTAACAATCCTTTTTAAATGTTATTTACACTATTAGAATAAACACATCCAGGTGTATCCAAATAAAATTTGAATTTGTGAAAAAGTTCATTTTCCCCCCTAATTTAATTCAAAGAGAAGTTTTTATATATTCTAGACGTCCTGTACTTCCTGTCTCCTGCTGAGACAGGAAGTACAGCCTGATACTGGTCAGTCGGCCTTCGTCGTGTATTTACCTTGTAAGACGGTAAAAAGCAGAGAACGCCCTTGGTGACGACCTGGCAGACGTGGAGCAACAGGCCTCCCACCTCGTCCTGGAAGGTGAACGTCTCAGTGTGTTGGAAGGTGGCACAGAGTTTCCTGCCTTGAGGTCCTACACCTACAGTTCCCACCCAGACCTGAGGAGAAGGTTGATACCATCAGTGCACTTCATATAATAAATATTCTCCTGTGATTAGTATTAAAAGAATTAGAATTAAAAGAGTGGGATTTGAACCCACATCCACCCTGTATGACAGACCCTCAGATTTAATTCCTGAGTCAATAAACTGATCAAACTGAATTAAATTGAGGAGTCAAGCACTTCCTGTCTACCACGACCACCGACCTGGGACTTATTGATGACGTGATTGGCCTCCAGCTGGATGGAGAACTTCACCCCCAGTTCAGAGGAGAAGGAGCCCATAGGTGACAAGGTTCCAGATGTGAGCACGATGCTGTGCATCGACCCGCTCAAGTCTGAGAAAGCCTGAGAGACAGAGACAGAATGAAGACCCAGGGGGGTAAAGTCATTTAACCTATTTAGAGCCACATCAAGTCTGTTTTTTTTTTTAAATGTCTCCAAGTCTCCACATCTTCAGAATCAGCTCAACCTCAGCTAATTATATTTTCTTTGGAGCAGTAATGATGAAAAATCAGCTCCAAAGCCTCTAATGCTCTAAATATCTTATTGTCCATGTCTCTCTGTCTTTATTCTGTCACTACAATAAACTCAGAGCAACTTCTCCTCACTCTGAGATCAGAAAAATACAGGATTGATCCCATTGACTTTGGCTACAAGCAGCTGACAGCTAGGCCTCTGAAGGAGACACTCTGATTGGCTGTGACATCACCCACTGGAGCCAATAGGAGTGTCCCATGTAGAGACGTGACTCTAGACGTCTCTATCAAAGATGGAGGATGAGAATGGATGGATAAACACACAGAAGTAAAGCAGCAATGCTCCAGTCAAAGGCTCAGACTGATCCAGATCTGAACTAACTTCCTTCAGGAGTTTATCACTGAAGTCAGTGTCACACAGGACAAATCAGGGCTTGTTAGAAAGAGCTGATTCTCTAGTTGAAGGAGAAACAAACAGCTCAGAGCATCAGGAGAACAAGGCTCTGAAGACCTGATGGAGGAGGAGGAGGCTCTGAAGACCAGCTGATCGGAAGCGTAGACAGTGGGGTTAATAGGGTTAAAGGAGCACGGTGACTCAGTGGAGGCTGCAAAACTGTGAGAAATTTCACCAGCACCTGAGGTGATTTCAGATTCTGTTTAGGGTCATTTTTTACAGACTTTGCAGCATCTGCTTCATCTAACCTCTTACCACTGCAGGGTTGAGGCACCAGAAGCTGAGAGTCAGGACTTCAGTCTTGTGGCGCCTTCTGAAACGAGGCAGAGCCAAAACACCTTGGGCATCAGGGACGCCAGAAGGTTGGACCTGGTTCGTCCAAGCGTAGGTCTTCTGCAGAGCTACGCGGTAGTCTTCAGCAAACCTGCAGATACAGGGAGTACAACAGAGAATCCATTCAGCTCTAAGCTGATCTAACAGTTGAGCTGAGGCATCGGCATGGATCAGGATCAGGATCCAGCTCTCTGACCTGCAGTTGTTCCTGTAGAGGAAATCCAGAACCATGAAGAGGTTTTTGAGGACGGTGGAAGTCGCTGTGCTGATGGTTGGGATCTGCACCATGTCCTCTTTACCATTGACCAAACCAACACGCTCCTCCTTCTCCAGCACTGCAGCCAGAGATTGCTGTGAAAATAAGACACAAATAAATAAATAAGACCATGGTACTGATTCACAGCAGTTGATGTGAAAACCTCCCATCACTGTAGGAACTACACCTCCCATCCTTTCAGTGGGTGTTAGTCTGTTAACTGCTAATAAGAAGAAGAAGAAAGAACATGAAGAATTGAAGAAAAATGAGAAGGAAGAAAGAAGAAAATGATTATGAAAAAAGAAGATGAAGAAGAAAGGAGGAGGAAGGCACAAGAAGCGTCAAATCAACAGAAACTACTGCATCCTGAATGTGAAAGTGTGATAAAAGGAGTAAATCAATGTAAATCAATATGTTCTACCTTCAGCAGATTGAAGGTCCCTGCAGTGATTCCCAGGTCGTGAAAGATTCCCAGCACATCCTTCCCATTCCAGACTTTACTTGCAGTCTCGTAGCCTCTGTCACTCAGCAGACTCCGGCTCTCCTGGATCCAGCTGCACAGGAAGACACCCAGAGTTAGTACCATGAGAACCGGGTGAGGTGAGAAGGACTCAGAGGCCGAGGGACCCGTGGACTGACTTGATCAGGCTGTAGCAGAAGTTTCTGAGGGGCTCATGTTTGGACGCTCTGACGTTGTTCTTCATCATGCTGTCCAGCTCGTCCCTGGACAACATCAGATTGTTGTAGTCCAGTGTGTAGCTGGTGCTCTCCCGAGCACAGTCCTCAATGTTGTGGGCTTCATCCAGGACCAGGATCTGGCCAGTCAGGTCGATTTCCATCTGGTGCAGAGACAGAGAAGGAAGGAAGAGGAGCAGTTAACCCCTACACGCCACATAATCTGAGACTGTATCACATCTGCTGTTTGTTGGACACCGAACTGTCCTCACACTCTCTCTGATCATTGGGTCCAGCAGGTAGTTATAGGGGCAGAAGACGATGGAGGCGCCCTGCATCAGCTCCCGGGCGGCGTAGTAAGAGCAGGAGCGAAGCCGTTTGCCCAAAGAGACCAGGTCCTCGATGTCCCAGGCTTCATGGAGTCCGTGGACCCGGAGTGAGTGGTGGTCCCGCATCCTTTGGACAGCATGGTAGAACCGACATGACTTGCCCTGAAATATACACAATGTTTAGAGCAAAGAGGCTAAACTTTATTTATGAGCCACCACAATGAACAGGTGTTTTACAGAGGAAAGAAAAGGTTAAAACAAAACCACACTGAACTTTAAAAAGGGAACCAGCAACAATGATAAAACTGGACAAATATGAATAAAATCAATTACAACAACTAAATTGACAAATAATGTTCAGATAGAGAAAGTATAATAAACTAAGTCTAATAAAAGACTTTTATAGATGTCACTGATTCTTCGAGCCTCAGATTTTCAGACAGGGAGCCCCAACTGATTTGACAACTGATCACACTTGACCACAGACCAGACCTTTGAGTCTCTCAGTCACTGTGACAGACTTTAGTGTAACTGCTACCAGACAAATTTCCCTCAAAAATGTCGCCTCAGAGCAGCAATTATCCGGCTACAATATCCACTATTGGTCCAGCAGGGTGTTTCTAACACACTAAAATTCCAAGAACCATTGAGCCAGCGTTTCTTTTTCCAGAAACGTGAGACACTTGTAGCCCCTCGTACTGTCCTAAAGTCGAGGCGCCTACTGTAATGAGGACAATTAAGCTGTCATTGGAGGTGTTTGCCTCTGTGGCGATTGTCTAACTTTTGTTGTATGAAATAACTGCCCCGGTTGTAACCCCTCACTGGAGCGGGGTGTCAGTGATGCTCTGTCTTCATCACCTCAGGGTGCAGTCGGCTCTGTGTCAGGTTACAGACACAAAGTGATTCATACGCATTGATAGGCTGATGGTGCCTTCAGTCACAACACCTGCCCTCCGTTTTAACTCGACGGCCTTCAACGTGGCTGCGCTGCGTTAATCCCCCCAACTCCCCTTTCACAGAGCAGACGGGCTTCAGTGTCTGAGCTCAGCACAGTCCGGTTCATTCAGAGATTATTATTGTGTCTGGAGGTAACAGAGTCTGTACATCATACAGTGTTTGTGTGACAGTGTCACCTCCAGCTGTGGGACTCATAAAGAGCAGGGTGGGACGTGTGAAGAAGGCACCTGTGCTGACAGAGTAATTGGGTCTCAGTACATGAGATGCAGCTTCTTTACATGTCGCCTTCATTCACTGTGACAGTGTCAGGACATGGAAACCAAAACAATGGCTGCAGCACCCGATCACAGGTCGTCTCTGAACCACTGTCATCTCTGGGAACAGGCAAACTTAAAGCCAAAGGATGAGTTGTGACAAATTAAAGGTGGAAACAAAGACTATTTTAAACAGAGTTATCATTAGTCACTCACTCAAGGAGAACCACTGGACCACAGACAGGGTCAGGGGTCAAGGCTCAGTGATGGTGGTGGGGAGTGAAGGCTGGACCCTGTGGTCTGATCCAACAGAAGAGCTACTGGAGCTCAGACTGATGAAGATTTCCTCCCAGTGTGGTGAGAGTTTGGAAGATCAGGAAATCTCTCATTCAGAAAATCTTCTTCACACGACTTCCTAACTTTAAAACTCTGGCTGAAGTCGTCCTGGTAAATCCAGTCCAGTGTGGCAGCAGAGCATAGGTTCAGCCCTCACAATGTCGTCTCTGCAGCGATCTGCCTCGATGCTCCAGGTTTAAATCCACGGAGGCAGGTTTGAGTTCAGGCTGTAAATTTAATTTCTCCATAATTTAAACGTAATTGGTTGATTCTGTGAAACGGTTTAAGCTGCAGAGTTTTAGTTTCCTTCATTGTCTGTGTTTCCAGTGGTGTTGAGATGAAAGGAAACGCATGATCGGTGTCTGCTCATTCTCTGTGTGACCTTATAAATACATAAGTGGTTTGAAATTCTCACCATCATTAAAGATTATAAGTGATAAAAACCCTGTCGGTCAAAACAACAGACAACAAGAAAATCGAATGAAACCTGTGGTTGAGCCAGAAAAGCATTAGATTGTATTTATGATGTAACCCTAACCCTCTGAGACACCAGGACGATCTGACACAGTGTGTGTGTGTGTGTTCTTCCTCACATCCTTGGCCTCCAGCAGGTCCTTGCAGCGTTCCTTGCGGTTAGAATGAGGTGCCACTTCCGGGTTGACGCAGGTGTGATCTCTGCTGGACAAGATGGTCATGGACACACCGGAGTACACGGTGCGTTTCAGCTCGTGGGCGATCTGGGTGATCTGTTTGTGAGTGCGGGTTCCAAAGAAGATTTTAGGCGTCCTCTTTTTGTCATCTTTGTCTTTCTCCTTCACACCCTCTTTGGTGGACGCACATGGGCACCGGAGGCAGAGTTCTGGGGTCTGGGTAGAGAAGAAGAAACAAATGAAGTCTATGGGAAAATGTCCCTACTTCTCCTTGATTTATTAGCTCAGTAAACGTTTTCCTAATGAGTTTATGGTCTCAGTCTCTAGTTTCAAGTCTTCAATACAACATGATGTTCATTTTTTAAATGATGGTCCATTTAGAGGAAAATAGACCAGAAAGCAGGGATGAATGGGGGCTCTGACTTGCTCTGTACTCTATCCAATCAGGATAGAGTACAGAGCAGGTCAGCTCCGGCCCTCACTCCTCCTCAGCTCCACCTTCTCCTCATAACATGGTTTCTACTGGTTTCAGCACTGTTGGTGCTGTAGTGGAGGGAGTTTCCTGGAATCCTTCACATAGAAAGAGTCCAGTGTTGACGGAGAAAGTTGGAGATGGTCTTACAGTTACAATCTGTCCACACACTGACAATAAATGCAATTTAAAAAAGGTTAATTGCTTCATATTCTCACATAAAGTACCTTTAAACTATGAAGCTTGACATGTGTTCAGACATGTGTGGCAGAGTATTATGACACCAAACGTTACCAGCTCATCCCCTTTACCACTGCGTCAACAGGCTCTTTGACAGGTTGTCGTTTAAAGAGACACATGGAGAAGCACAAAGAATTAGGGTCCATACATCAGGTCTCTCTCTGCACCAGGTGACCTTTTCTGCACCTGAAAGTCGATAGGCCGCCATCGTGCTGGTTGGGAAAATGTAGCTGCTTCATAATTAGCCATTGACGAGGTGGGTTCTTCCCCACCCCCCCACCCCCACTCACAGGAAACTGATCCTGCTTATGTGTTGAGCTCTTTTAAGTGGTGTACTCTTTGACCGTTCAGTGGCTCACATACATCATCACTGGATCCTCAAATCCAGGACTGGAAGAGTAATATCATTCAAGGTCTCAAGGACCCATTTAGCTGCTTAATTGTTCAGTTATTCAGAAGATGTACCTACAGGAAACCTGCTAGCAGCTTATTTGGATAAAGTAGAACCTAATTTAGTGTAGATAAGTCTTTCTCGTTGAAATAATTAAATCATTTAACACGCACATAAATTCTGTATTTCTTTATACAGAATTTATGTCTCTGTGTTCAATGAGTCAGTGAAATGGGCGACAGGTGGGTACGATAAAACGATAAAAACACGACGCAGCATGTTCATCTGAGAACCAGGACCAGGACCAGGAACCAGACCAGGATCAGCTCCAGCTCCATGATGTGGATCAAATAGTTTGTGAAATGTCAGTTGTAAAAGTATAAATGTTAGAATAATCAATACTAATCCATCATCATCATCAAATATCTTCTGCTGCTTAGCTCGTTTCATTTTGTAGCTGGAGGTCAACGTTAATTGGGCTCTTAATTAATGTTGATGTTGATTAATAAACAAAGTACCACTAACAACTGTAGTATTCATGGATTTTTACCCCACAACAGACCTGAATTCAGTCAGTTCTAAAGGATCGGGTGTGAGGGATCAGGTCCTGAGGGATCAGGCCTGAGGGATCAGGTCCTGAGGGATCAGGTCTAAAGGACCAGGAAACCACCAACAAGGACCAACAGACACAGAAAAACTGACACATATTAAGACCAAAAGAACTGGAGGAAACTATACTATAGACACTGTACATGACTCTATTTATGATGTCAGCAGAAATCAGGCTTTTTCCTTCAAACTGTTTGTCTGCACGAAGTTGGATGGTTGAACTGGATCGATGTTAAATGTGTGGGTGCTGTTGTACCCTGGACCATACGAAACGCTAGTTCATTCAACTGTACTCTGTATGTGGCAAATGACAATAAAGGCTTCCTTAACTTCCATATTCCACCGTCTGGTGTTTTCATATAAATCAATAAAGATCCAAGTGTAAAAAACATCGTCTGTGTGACAAGAGCCTTAAAAATAAGGTCTGATTGATTGTGATTGGAATAACAGGCCTATCACCTCCAGCCAATGGAGCCAGAGCAGAAGGTCAACATCGACCTTTTATTGTATCATCATTTATCATTTCGTCTTCAGACTTTTGAGAAAAGTGTTCGACCTGTTTCTTCAGAGATTATGATGTTTGATCAGTAGAATGTAAGAATGAACGGTATGTCACGCATCGCGACTTACAAAGGGGATCAGAAGGTAGCACTTGTGACGACAGACGAGTCGCTCAGGTTACCTGCCAGCTCAGATTTTCCAAGCATGTTTGCCCATCACATATTACAATGTGTGATGGAGTACAGGCCAGAGAGGGCCCTCAGAGAGCCATCTCTCGGAGTTAAGAGGGATAACGAGCCCTGAGCCCATGTGAAAAATAAACAGAGGTGCTGTGGGGCCCCAACACCAGTTCAGGTTACCTTTCTCCTCTGGAACAGTTACGCTTCACAGCCTGGGCCCTGGGCCCGATCACCTTACCTGCTGCTGCCACATTAAATAGAGCCATCCACATATCCTGCCCCAAGATGGTCAATAATTACTTATTCATTGGTGGGGGGTGTGTGTGGGGGGGGTGCAGAGTAGAAGGGCTTGTTGATGAATAGGGGCCCTTGTCAAAAGCCGCAGCAGGAAACAGCTGACACAAGAGTATCCTTTTACACGCCTGCCTCCCGAGATGCCAGGACAACAAGGTTTCAAGCTTGGCCCCACAGCCCAGAGCAGACACCCCCTGGACAGGAATGCAGATAACTGGCAAAAGGGGCAAACGGGACACCAGCTCTTCTTGCAACTAGAACATACTGGTTCTTTCAGGGCAGAACAGTTTTCCTGGTAGTGGACAATGCCCTCGCTTTGTCCGTCAAACAACACGCTACGTCAGGGAACGGTGTCCTTATTAACGAGGCCTGTGGAGGTATAAAGGTTTACAGGTAAACCATGTTGACTGAGTTCCCTTAGGTTCCCTCAGGTATGATAAATGTCCTGGGATACCTACTTGACCAGGTGTGAGTGAGAACAGTGGCTAAAGCCTTCTTGAATTGACAGAACAGAGGTCAGCGGTGTTATTGAACACAGAATATTCACAGGTAGACTTCTGTTGCCGTGCTCCCTGCCAACACCTGATAGATGGAAATCTCACACTCCGGGGGGCCAGTCAGAGGGCACCGAGGGGCCGTAGGCAGCAGATCACTTAGGTATCACTGGCGCCTCTCGCTGGATGCCAATTTGCTCCTCATTCCACAGCTTTCAGGGGCTTGGAATTTGTTCCACTAAGGGTGGGCTTCAATAGCCAGGACCTCAGAAGACATGACACCGAACACCCCGTTCCTCCTGATATGAACGCTCTGTGCAGGGAGGGACAGTGGCAAATATCTGCCCTCCAAAGCACCTGTTTATCCCTCGGGCGCAGTAACCAGCGGGTGAACCCCATTCAATATTTATCCCCGTGGCTTTCACAGATCAGCGGGCCGGGCGAGGCAAACCCTCTTAATTAAAACTGGAGCTTGCTTCAAAGGGCCCCATTCAGGCCGTCAGTCAGCACTCACAGGACAAAGGAGCCCGGGTCATGTAGCTGCAGGGAAACCAGAGATGGATGCGCTTTTTCGACTTCACTTTCCCTCCTCCTCTTTTTCCACCTCCCGTCATCCACTGCTCCCAATCCAAACCACACACCTGCAGGTTTAGACGAGAGTTCGGCCATTCCTGAGAGCTGCGCCACAACATTTAATGTTTGAGCGGGTCTCATGATTATGGGTCATCTGTCTGGTCTCTGGGACCTGATGAGAACCCAGCAACATGGATTATTGAGCAGAAACAGCTTCTCCATCCCTTTAAGAACTCAGTGTTACTTGATGCACCTGCTTTCGCTGTTTCTCACTGAGACAATGAGGAGATACAAGATCCTTCACTTTTTCACTTTTAACACCAAAAACATACAATTTACAACGTTGTTGATCCAATAATCAATTCCTGTGTGAATGTGATCTAATGTTGCCACGTAGGCACCTTTAAAATACTGTTTATTAGCTCCACCTGATCTGGAACAACAGTCTCAGTTAATTGATGAATCAGAATCTGGTTTAATGTCTAGTAGGTCAAGGAGGAATTTGTTTTGGGCTTTAGACAGTGAGAAGGTAAAGAAGTATTGAAGCTATCAACTTAAATATAAATCGGAAAATTTAACATTGAATCAAGTGAAATATTTAATGAACATGTCAGAATATCACTTTATCACCTACAGCATCTAATCAATTAATAGTTTCAGTAAATTCAAGTAAAACGTTACCTCACACCAGCTTTTCAAATGTGAGCATTTGCTTCTTTTGATTATTATATATGATTAAATATGATCAAACAAACCACCTTTGGCTTTGGGACTGAAATCTGAAGATTCAACATTGAGCTTTGGAAATTATGAGGCATTGTTTCTGACTTTATAGATTTAAAAGATGAATTAGTTAATCAAAAAGACAATCAGATAATAAACATGATCTCATGTTACTGTCTTCTCTAACCTCCATGAAGGTTATAAATATTACTGTAAGTCCAAACAGTCGGAGTCATAAAGAAGTGTCGTCACAGACAAGAAGAACAAGGGGTCCTGCAGAAGAAGGTCCGGTCCCGACAGAGACCTGATCCCAGCATCATGGAGTCAGTCTGGGACCAGATGAAGAGACAGAGGGGCCCCAGAGGGGTCACAGCAAATACTGGTCAAATACTTTTTCTGTTAAGAGTTAATCCATAAATACACATGAATAAATAAAACTGATAAATAAGCACCCTCACTTTATTTTGGTGTCTGCATTGATAAAAGAGTCAGGTACAGTTGTCTCTGTCTCTCTGTGCAGTGACCATGGTTCACTTGAAAATGCTCCTCTTCCCTTCATGTGACTGAGCTGGTGCGTTCGAGTCTCAAGGAAATTAAAGTATCACCGCGTCCTGATGGTTCCAACTCTGAGGTGCATTAGTTTTCTATTTTACCATTTTGTGTTAGATCTTTCCAAAATGGAAAAAGAGAAGCTGAAAAGCTGAAAATGAGCTATGGAGGTAGATCAATGATTTGTGTGTAAATCTGTCATCTGTAAATAAAAAAAATCACTTTCTATGAAAAAAAAAAAGAAAAAAAGATTAATTCAAATCAAATGTCTGATAGGTTGTGAATGTTTGGAAGATATTCCAAATTAATTGAATGTATTCACAGATGTTTTTATGTGATATGATATTTTATTTGTGTTTATACACTTTGTTCTCTGTTGAAACAAACAGACTAACTCCATGTTTTTAACTTTAACCACAGCTCTGGTCAGTTCGTGGAGTCTATCGCCACCTGGTGGTGACAGCGAGCGATGACCAACCTGCTGCTGACGTGGTGACACCATCACATCAGAGCCAGAGGTCGTGATCCAGTCTGTGTTTCTGTTTGAGTGACTGAACGGCTTAACTGACATTTTAACAACATCCAGCAGGACAAGCTGATGACAGTGAAGATGGTTCTGGTCCATTTAAAGTCTGACTGTAGACAAACTGTTTCCTTGTGACATGTCACTACATGAAAAGATCAGGTGTAATTAATAACAGTAATGATGGCTGCGGTTCATTAAGGAGTCCAGACAAAACAGCCAACAACCATTTTTTTTTTAAATTTCCAATCTCAGCTTGAAAGATCATTTTTTGTGAAAAATCTTAAACTGGTGAAGTGATATTTGACAAACAAACATGTCCTGGAGATCATGGTTTGTAGACCGGGGGGGTCTCTGTTGGACCACAATGCTAACAATACAAAACAAACTCAGTTAATTCATTTCTAGTTTTTTTAATCTATGTATTTATTTCCCTTTTCTCACTTGTTTTATTGAGAACAGCAGATATGGGGTTTTATGAAAGAATGAATCTATGAATTTATGTTTGTTGTTTAAAGCCAATAAACAAAATAAAAAAACAACAATGTGGAGACACATTTGCAGCTTCTCAGATTTGGATATTGCACCATGTTGCTATTTCAACTATATTTCAATGAATTGTGCAGCTTGAGTGTCCAGGTTACACTTTAGTGATGTTGTTACTGACAAACAACACGACATCATTAAGATCAGATCCAGCTGTGCTTTTTCCTACTTTGAACAGAAAAAGGTTCAATTAAAACGTTGATTTGTTGATAATATTCTGTATTAAAGATACTGACTGAATGTTTCCACTGATATTCAATATTCCTAAAATAACATTTTTATGTGGTTAAAATCTCTTTCCAGTAGGTTTCCAGTAAAAAATAAACTGGGACCAGTACGATTGGATGATGCAGGTGGACCAGACCCACATCTTCTATACTGACCACTTTAAATCAACACGTCAACCACAGTTACTGACTTATTGACAAATTAAGTGTCATTATTATTGTAACTCTGTCATGTACTCACACCACATGATGATGAGGACAAACCAGCTGCTGGATTCTTCGTCTCTGAGGCCCATCTTTGACTTGGAGGTTCATTTTCCCGCTCAACGTCATCATCATCATCTATAAAAACCACCCCCTGCTCCAGACGCTGCCTTTTCCTTCCCTGAGGAACAAACACAGAAACTTAACAAACTTCACGACTCAACATTTATTTTCGAAGCATCACGAACCACTGAAGATAAAACTACTTTCACAGAATTAAAATATTCACCCTCTGAAGTCAATATACAGTAAACTCAGCACCTTGTGCTCAGTAGTGCGGATGCGTTTCCTGTCTGGCTGGAAGTCGTCGTCAACAGAGCCGACAGAAGACTGGCGCATCTCAGACAGACGAGAGGCTATGGACTTTTTCTTGGGCTGAGACTCCTCAGGTGACGACACTAAAGCAAAAATAAAAACCACGTTTGGATTATACAAAGTAACAGAAACGAAGAGTGTGAGCAGGTTTAATGTCCAAACATGGTTCTGAAAACCAAACAAAGAAATGATGCACCACTCATTTCACCTGCAGCTGGTAGAAACACCTGCTATATCAAAACCATCACAAGGCTCTTCCACGCTCCACGTTACAGCTTCACATTCTTTAGCTTCTGCTTTGGAGTCAAAGTGTTTCAATTACTATCATTGTATTAGTTTTTAGCCCCATCTTCCTAATTTCACTATGAAATCTATGAAGCCCTTCAAACAGATTACAAAACTGATCATCTGCCAACTTGATGTCAATATGTTCTCCAGGCAATATTGTCTATGTACATTTTGACTTTAAAAAAGGTAAATTACTATTGTAAAAAATTGTAATCCAAAAGGAAGAAACGCTCATGAAAAAAGATTTGTGATGGACTCAAACATCCTCACCGTGTTCAGGAGCAGCAGGCGGCTGTTGTGCCGTCTCTTTACGTGGTGACACTGTGAGATCCACGACGGCAGGTTCAGCTGCTGCTGCTGCTGAGGCCCTGCAGGTTTTACTGTGACACACACACTGACAGAGGCTGGAGACGTCGGACTTCTTACAGTCGGCAGCGTGTTTATCTGACTGGGTCTTGTCGTCCCCTGTGCTCCCTCCTTCTTGCAGTTTAGCTGTCATCACACAAAGAAACGGATGTAACAAAGACAAACGCTCTCAGTCCATAAGATGAATTAATACATTTTATTGATACCAATGCCATTATCAACTTTGATTTGTCTGATTCTTTATTGATTCCTGATCAGTTTTGTTTGGATCAATAGTTTGCCTGCATAGGTTTTATTATCTGTGGCTGAGCACAGTGCACAAACAGACTAGGAAAAGGGAATAAAACCTTCACTGTTTAGCCATTGTTTTCATTCAGGTTTACTTAGTCAAAGAAAAAATCTGCTCAGCTTCCTGTCTGTGATGCTAAAGTTATTATAACCGTCAGTAACTGACACGTTGCAAGGTCGGGATTCAGTGTTTCCACCTTTAGTCGACATAAACATTTTACCATCATCACTGTCATCATTTTTCTCTGTGAAATGAAACCACTCCTTGAACCATTTTTTCTCTTCACTGTAACTCCTACTTGTTACAAAATTCAAGCAGCATAAACAAAAGTTTGGCACCAAAAAAATGTCAAGAAAGAAAAGTTCTGGTCTTAGATTGAGCAGGTTTACCAAGCTGAGCCCGCTGCCAGCCCAGAGTAGAGCAGAGCAAGGCCAAGCTCTTTCCACTTCCTGTGGGACTCTCCAGCAAACAGTGCTGCCCGTAGTTCAGCCCACGTATGATCTGCACATAAGGCAAGTACATCAGAGACCAAAGATACCACAAACACCGTACAAATGTTATAAAAATGGCGACAAGGCTTGTAGTTGTATCTTGTGTGTGGAGATTGTGTCTGAAAAGTCAAACTCTCCATTGTAGTTTTCAAACAACGTCAAGCTTAATGTTTCAAGGTTTTTATACAGATCAGGACTAAGCTGAAGTAGTGCTACCAAGGCCAAAGTGTCCCAGGAGTGTGTTTTAATGGACCAATCACAAACTGATAACTGGATCATATGACTTCGTGTCAATCAAACTTATTTCCTATTGATCAGAAACAGGCCCAAATGCACGACTGGTGTTACTCACTGAATTCATCATGGCCAGCTGGGATGGGTAAGCCTTGCGGGGGAAGTGGATCTTCACCCCACCAATGGTGTACTCCACCGGGGACGCAGCCATGATCTGTGACACCTGTCACCGTCCCTCGTCAGCTTGTTAGCTCAGCTTGTTAGCTTAGCTCCAGCTGACGTATAGCGCCTGATGACCACCTGGCTAATGCTAATGCTAATGCTACGTTTCCCACCGTTACTTCGGTTCGTTACTGGTATCCGGCTCAAACTGGTTACACTGGATAAGAAAACTGTCTCACGGTATAAATACGCCTTTGACGAACACACTTTCCTTTTCTCGTGATTCTTCCCGCTCTCAAAAATCACATTTACGCAATGGACAGGAAGCTACGGGGCTTTGTGCGCCTGCTTTCAAAATAAAATAGTTATCGTTAAACATAGCGGAATACGGAATCCGCCGCCGTGTTTTCTCCATAAAAATCAATCGGGAGACTTTTTACATTACAAAAACATTCACAAAACATTTTACTGCGTGTGACGTCACCAATACTTGGAGGACGCGGCAACTTTTACACTTATATGTCGAGAAACGGAAGTGACGTAGGTAAACATCCGCGTGGCCCCGTGCAGGCCTTAAAGGGCCAGTCCTGTATTTCCAACTCACCTGTTTCCTGTTTGTTTTGGTTTTATTTTTATTGTTTAGCTCTGCTGAGATAAAAGCTGAAGGTACAGTAACTATATTGTGTAGAACTGTACCACAATGGATAAATCAACACTTGTAACTGACACAACTTTATAACTCAATCATCTTTAATGATCTTTTATCAAGTAATTTGTAGATTTTTATTATTGTTATTTCCTTATCATTGTTGAAGTGATTTGTTTAGCTGCTTGACAACTTCATTTTCCTCCAGGGCTAAATGAAAGCATATCTATTTATCTATGACAATGTATGTATGAAAAAAATCTAAATTGTATAAATGTAAAATATGGATTAAATCATTACAGCACTCAGTGATAAACTTAAAAAACACAAATATATAAAGAGTTTTAAATAGTAAAAGACAGCAGGGGAGATGAGATGTATTCATACAAATCCCCTTTAGTTTAATGTGATGTCCATTTACTGTGAGCTATATTTTAGTTTCATTAGTTCTAAGCAACAAGCAGGTTTTGCAGTAACTTTAATTTGATGACTTCACTTCACTTTTTATTTAAATATGTTTATTTCCAGGTGAGTGTTTTCACATTTGCACAGTACACATGCACTGGTCGGCTGTTAGAACAGCCACTTGAATCAGGTATTATTCAGAGTAAATGAGTATTCTCAAAAATAGTATATAAAATGATACAGGGACCCAAACTAAAGTAGGAGACTGTATTAGCAGAGAGAACATGTCACACATGAGGATTATTGTTCCTCACACACTGTCAATCAGTTATGTACAATATTTTCGAACCAATCCATAATGCTACAAATTTCTATTAGAAATTGCACTTAGCTTAATGTAAATACGTCATCACATAACAAGGTTTAACAAAGATTAAGACACGTCTTCTCCGCGTAATGGTCATTACTCTCGCAGTGAATATTTATCATATGAATCTTACAGTCTGTCATGTAACAAAAACATCAGAGGTAAAGGAGGACACAGTCATGTTCTGCAAACTCTTCTCAGATTAAAAAGGATTCCCTTCTTTTTGTTGGGTTATGGGTAAAATAATCTGATTATTTGTCCCAAATCTTTTGTTTTTTCTCACTACTTTCAAAGGAAAAAAACATTTCCCCCTTTAAAGACAATTATGGTCACATAATAGTGCAAAAATATTCTCTTAGAAAGTCCATGCAGAGTGTATTTACTGACAAATGAGCCTTGTGCATACATCAGTAACGATACAGCTGCAACGCGGAGGGACGATGGCTTGTAAAAGGAGAATGCTCTAGAAGCCTCAACCAAACAGAACCAACAGACCAAAGATACAATAAAGTGGCAGGATAGACTGGTGATGTAAGACAGTCCTGTCTGTAGGGACCAACACGCTCGTGATGGAGCATTTTTCTTATTGCTGTACATGTGTGGTCGACAGATGTGACATCACTAAAACCTCCAGTGAAGACACAATGAAAGTCTGGCAGCAGAAAAGAATCAGAAACATTAACATCAGGTTTCACGTCAGTCTGAAGCTCAGGAAGTCGTTGTTTCACTGAACATTTAGCAAATTCATATTTGTGAAGACAGACGTAACTTCTGAAAGGCTTCTCTGAAACAGAAAGAAATCACTACCTGATGTGTGAGTGTGTGGAGGAGGCCATGACAAATTACAACAATGTAAGATGTGGATTTATCCCTTACGATGCATTGTGCAGTTATATTTAAAAACAACTTCCTTGATTGGAAAGATGTGCTCTGTCAAATATGTTAAATTAAAAAAAACAAAAAAAATCATGCTACCGACACTTATACATATATTTATCTATAAATATACACAATGTAGTAGCTTACTGGTTTGTGACTGTAGCAGCACCTTCATATTCAAGACAAATCTACAGTGATTAAATATGATGATAATAAAAATATGCTTAAATACAGGGTGTGCACACAAAGGTATCTGAAGAGAGTGAGATGAAAGCTGTGGTGGAGCTCATCTTAAAGACATTTTTGTCTTTTATTATTTTACAGTAAGATAATATATAAAAAATATATATTTTGTTTTAAATGAACAGATTGACTTCCTCCTCAATACTCAACTATAAAATGCATAATATTTATGCCAGCATCATTACGTACTTGTTACAACTGTGACCAGAAAAGGTGAAGAAACAAAAAGAGGCTTCATTTATTTCAGTGGTGCTGAGGAAGAAGACGAGTCTTTACTTCACCTGTGGAGCAGAGTTGGTTTGAGTTGTGAGAAGGAAAAATGCAAACATGAGGAACAGGAATGCCACTGGAGACGAGGACGACAGTGGGAGGCAGCAGGCTGGTGTGTGTGTGTGTGTGTTTCAGTACACACACACTGTGGTCTTGTTATGCTGCTGAAGAATCGGGGACACGTTACTGGACTCCTTCTGTTTCTTCTCTGCGTTGTGCTGGACCAGTGGCGGCCTGTCAGCAGTCCTGCGTCGGGCTTTCTTAGCTGAGTGACCTGACGACTGTGACGACGATCCGTCAATAGTTCTTTTGCTGTTGGGCGTCCTGCTGCCGGGACTGGACTGACTGGGCAGCTCAGCGGCGCCGTTTGGACACAGTGGAGTCAGAGCGAACGGGTCAGATAGATTCATGTGGTACAGGCTGTTGCTTCCTGATAGTCCATCCCGTCGCTCCAGGGTAGGAAGGAGCTCGCACACGGTGGAGGGAGAGTCTTCCTCTGGAGGCCGCTGCAGGAGAACAGGGTAGGGGAAACAAGGATCACAAACTCTGCTGAAATCACCCGTACACCAGAGACACACTGTGTGTGTGCGTGGCAGCGCTGGAACTTCTTGGTTTTCATTTCGACGCCCATGTTAACGGATTACAGGGGACACACTGCCTGTCTGAGACAGGAGCAGTCTTTTCTGCAGCAGATCAGCAGCTGCGACGCACATACCACACATCCAGTGTGTCTCCAGCATTAACTCTTCAGTTTTTACAGTGCAGCATTAAACTATTCATACATGTTCTTTTATCAGCAGCACAAAGGATTGTGGGGGAAATCACATTACAGACTTTTGGCTTATTAGAAATCTGGTCAAACGGGTCCATGTCAAACCTGCGGTGCAAAGATTAATTAAGACACAGCTGTGAATGGAAACGTCTTCACAGTTCACTGTGTTGTAGATTTGCAGAATAACTGAGGCAGTGTTCCTAATTTTTAACTTCACTGTTTTGTCTTGATTTTTATTTGTTTTTTAATACCATGTTTGTATTTTGTATTTCTTTATCATTACAGGTCATTAAGTTGAGACTGAGGGACCATTTCATCCTTTTAAAATTAAACCTACACCCAATTCTGCCAAAGTTGAAGGTGTTTAAGTAAGAAACCTCATAATTAAAGACAGACAGTGGGTGTGATTTTGCCTTGTTTCTGCTTGTGTTCTTTCAAGTGTACTTTTATATCAACTAAAGCTACCACTCCTGATGTTGTTATACCTCCCAGTAATGCCCCCACATGTTCCAGCTCAGTGTTCATGTCTTAAAAATCATTGACAATTGATAAATACAGTTGAGTTTGAAAACAGCTGATTGGGATAAATTCTGTTGTTTCAAAACAATAAAAACATTTTGTAGAAACACAACTGTTTTTTAAACCGTTTGTCATCCTGCCCTCACCTGAAGAAGAGGAGTGTCTGCGCGGGACATAGAGGTTGGAGGACACTGGGACACCTTGGCGAGGTCAAGGAGCACCTCCTCATGGTGCAGGGTGTCCTGGGAGGTCCCGGGCTCCTGCAACGCGATCACAATGGCGCTGGTATTATCAGCACGCAACATCCGCTGGCGCCACCGCAGCAGAGCGTGGCTGACGAGCTGCCGGGCGCTCGAGACCCCACACGGTGCCTGGAGCAGAGAGCAGTGTTATTACGCTGTCGCTGTGTGGTACAAGACGAGCGTGAGCCCACAACAGACCACAATCCAGAAGGCTGGACAGGAAGCTGTCCTCTCTGATGGGAAGAGGTAAAACCAAGAGTCTCACTCACCATCATCTCATCATTGTTCTGACACATAGAGATGGCCTCTTGAGGCGGCACCATGTTCCACAGACCGTCACTGCCCAGGATGATGTAGCGGTGTTTTCTGGGGTCGAGGGTCACAACGCTGGTGTCTGGCTCGGGAGAAACCACAAATTCCCCACTGTAGAAGTCATAGCTCCACAGGTCACCTGGTGCAGAGAAGAGAAACTTAGCAGATGATGATGACAGGCTGGATGGATATAATTTTGTTATATGTGTATTTCCCACCTAGAGCTCGGGCCACTGCCAAGAATGGTATCTGGTCGATGACCGTGCTGCGGCGGACCGGGCCATTGTGACTCAGCCGTGGCCTCTTCCAGACCACCCGGTTCACTCCAGATTTCTTGATCACGCTGTTTGGAGACACAGAGACAGGAGAGAAGAGCTGCTGCTTAGTTCCAGCAAAGAACCCACGAGTTTCAGAAAAGAGTTTTAGACATGTCTGTGATAATACTCAATACAATTTCCATCCCTGCCTTTTCACGAATGTGATTCAGAGAGGTGCTGATTTAAATGTTTATTATTCCTGGTTGACATATTTATTTACACTTTGATTGTTTTGATTCAGTTCAAGCTGGAAACTGTAGATCTGAGCAGAAATACACATAAAAACCGACAAAATAATCATGTTTTGGATCAAATATATAAGAAGTGGTAATAGTTTGTTGGCATGGCATGCACCCCAACCGTTTGGTCTTCAGGTCACCCCCTATTCAAGCTTTTTTGCCAAAATACACTGAGACCCTACAAAACTACATGGACAAATCAATGAGTGTCACTTCTGTGGGACAGTTTATGGACATTTAAGGATAATCACACATCCATCAAATAAGGTGGATATTTGATTTCATGGCTCCTAACGTTTGGCTTAACGATATAAAAGCAGCACTTCTCAACCATTCATGTTCCTATCAACAGGACTAAATCATATGTAACCTCTACATCTCGTCATGTCCTTATTGCACAACTGTAAACCCTTAAAGCTGTGGAGTTTGTCATGTAAGCATGAAGCTTTGTGGTTGTCAAGTCACCCAGGGGCCTACATCTTATCAGCAGACATGCCACAGACAGTAGAGAGAACAGTATCCCTTGATGCAGATAACATTTTGATCAGCTGTTGCAGAAAACAGATGTTTCTTGATTACTATCAATTCTTCGTGGTGGTGCAGGTTCTGAGTCATGAGAACGAATATGCTGTCACTACATCGAAGTTTTGTTTTGTTTCAAGAAATACCTTCACAGTCACCCAGAACTTCCAACACCTGCCTGTGGCAGAGAAATCAGAACAAGTTTTGACAGGAAACTCCAACTGAAAAAATTGTTTGTTTTTTTTGGAGAGTCGCGGTTGGCTGCAAAAGTACTCGCTCTACTGCAGGAAATAGGCCACAATAGAGAACACTACTAAGGTAAATATGACATTGTATTTAAATAAAATGCAGGGGCAGGGTGTCTTGTGCGTTAAGCCTTACCTCCCTCCCAGACCTTCAATCCGCTCCCTCTCTCTGGGTAGTTCAGGTTTGTGGTCCTGTGTGACTTCCACGGCTCTGATGAATGGGACTGTGGGGTCATCCTGGATCCCTAGAACCACTGCAGAATCCCCAACGTGGGCCACATACATGCGGTTTCCTCTGATAACCACTACGCTGGCTGTGGTGCCAGATGTGCTCGGAAGGCCTGTGAGTGTCTTAGGCCATTCAGCTAAGAAAATTGAAGACAAAACATTCATCAGTTTACTGAACTATAACCATTTACTGCTGAATTTTACTCCACTCGAAAAAAAAAAAAAATTTAGTGTTTGTTTATTGCAAATCTTCAAAGACAAGTGATGAACTGAGCTAGATACCAACACACAGGACCCGGTGTGTCCTGGACCTTGTCTCTCCTGTGTTCAAGTCAGACATGCGCCTTACAGACCCTGTGTGTTGACACCGTCTGTGACCAGCTGTACAACAGCTGATGTGTCCGGACACATCCTGGCACACACCTGAACACACACCTGAACACACAGCTGAACACACAGCTGAACACACACCTGAACACACACCTGAACACACTGGCTACACTGTCACGAGTAATAACAAAATATAGACATTAACACACACAGTGAGGGCACGATAACAATAAATAGTATATTACAGACAATAGCTCCTGACCTGGTGACCGGTGCCTGCTGCTAACTTAATTAGCTTTATTGCCACCGTTTGCTGTGACTGTTGGTCCCATAAATCCTTTTGAATTTACACAGCAGCGGCAAGAAATACTGAACATGACCGCGTGTTCACATACACAACCAGAAGACCGCGGCTGTACCGACCCCATCGTCTCCGGTAAATGCTAATCGTGTTAGCCGGCAGGGCTGCGCGGCTGAGGGAGTATAAACTTTAGGGTGCAGGCCACAGACTGCGGTCATGTTCATGCTACACAAACGGGGGGAATGTGGACTAAACGGTCCCGCCAAAAACACCGTGTCAAAACTTCGTGATGTCAATGGAAACTTACGCAGCTTCTTCCACATCGCGTGGTGACAGGCTACAAATCCTTTCCGGATAGCGGCGCAGACCTCCCGGTCACAGTCGGACCAGAACCCCCGCTGCTTCTTCATGAACTCCCACAAATAGTCTCGTGCAAACTGCGCAGCCTCGCGACCCCCGTGACCGTCGAACACGGCGAAGAACGCCACGGAACGGCGGGAACGGCTCGCCGCTGTCTGCTGGGCTCGCGGCGGGCTGTGACCTCCCGGTAAAGATGTTTCCTCTGCCGTGCTTTGGTCTCCGGTTCGCCCCGGTTCAAAGGTTTCATCTGGAGCCTCCTCGGACGCTCCGATATCTCCAGCCCGCCGTGGGTGCGTGGGCAGCGCCGGAGAGTCGACCGAGTCTCCCCCCTCACCGCTTTCCTCCGGCTCACCCGACGTCGGCTCGCCTTCTCCCGGCTCCGGCTCTACTATGATCTCGGTCACATCTTCCATGTATTTCCTGCCTCCCTGGTCGGTAAACACACTCACTCGCATCAGTAATGCGTTTTCCATCGCTCCAGAAACAAGTCGCTCCCCAATTCCTCGGTGTTGTGAGCATATAAATGACAGGAGAGAATAGTTCACAGCGGCGCCTCGTCCTGCCTTTGTTTATGTTCGAGCGTAGTAGGCATGCTCCGACGGGCTGACGTCACCGGCTGTCTTCTTCGTGGATGAAGAAGAAGCTGTACCAACGTCTGCTGCCCTCTAGAGGAGAGGCAGCAGAAACGGGTCACGTCATTATGTCTGTAGTACATACGAGTATTTACCACAGTGACTCATATTTTTCTCCTTTTATCTCTATATTCCAACACTTTTAATGGAAAATTAAACAATTGCTATGAGTGTAATATGTTCACTTCAAAGTATCGAAGGTAATGGTGATGTGTCAGTGTCAGGCAGGCCACAGTGAGGCTGAATTAGCAGGAGAAATCCCATCCAAAGTGTTGGGTGTCTCAAAAATTCAGAGGAGAATGAGAGATGAGCCTTTGTAAACTACACTGGAGACTTCTGAAGACTACTGTGATATGAAAAACCCCATGAACAGGAAGTTTCCTCATGATGACTCATGATGTAAAACAATGCTACTGGACCTTCAGCAACCAAGTTTTTTAACATCAAAGCAAAAAAAAAAACAATTGTGTAATAAAATGACATCTTTAATTTAGCATTTTTGTGTGAGTAGTGTTACATTTAATGGTTTTTATTTTATTCATTGATAAAGTCAATAACACATACAAATCTTTGCTCATTATTACAAAGTCACAATGCATAAGTATAATACATTTTAAGATGTCACACTTTTGGTTCACTGTCTCATGAATAATTACTAAACCCTCCTGAAGTGTGAGTTTTTAGACGTTTAGTCATTTGTTGCACAATCAATAAACACACTTTACACCTAAACTCCCAATTTTAGGAAACCAAAGAACTAGAAAATTTATTGTACGCGAAGTAAAATAAAGTCTTGTCAAACTACAGAGGAAATCTTACAACGTGTTTACTTTGTATGTGTATTTGGATATTTTGCATATTGAAGAGACGTTAACCGGAATTTCTTGTTTCTTTATGTTTATGTCTGTACATGTTATTGTCACATGACAAACCCTGAAGAAAGACGGTGAATAAACGGTGGAAGTATTACGTGTGTGTCTGTAATGCAAAGTGAGACGCGATCCCCCGCAATCTGCTGAAGCAAACCGTGATTTTTATTCTTTGAATATATTTCATTTTATTTTCTGCACCGGCTGCACGATGACGTCACTGCGTCAGCGCCAGTGAGCGCGTGCGTCGGGACGGGGGCGCGGAGCCGCCGAGGGGTCGACGAATAACCGGAGATGGAGGAGAAAGATGGACGTTAAACGGTGGATTTAGGGCTGTAGCGCTGACTCGGTGTTTGTGGGGATATTTGAGTCCTCGGCCCAGGGTGACCGTTGTACGAGGCCGAGCTTTAGTCGCGGTAAGGTCGCTCATGTAGGCGGACTCGGGGAGGGCTGTCGCTGGGGTTTTTTTGGAGAGGGAAAACAACATGGCTGCGGTGGAGCTCGAATGGATCCCAGAAACACTGTACAACACGGCTATCTCGGCCGTGGTGGACAACTACAGCCGATCCAGGAGGGACATACGCTCGCTCCCAGAAAACATTCAGTTCGATGTGTATTATAAGGTAAGAGCTGCCGGTCAACAGGCTGTTCGAGTCCGTGTCGGCTGCTAACGTTAACGGTTAGCTATCGGTAACGTTACGTTCGCTCCGAGGACCCAAACTGCCCTTTTCGGTCTGGCTGACCGACGCTACCCGCCGGGCTAAAAGTCAGCTGACGTGGAGCTGTGCTGCAGAAACCGTCGGTGTCGGCCCCGGAGCTGGCTCCACCGGTGACCGTGTAAACTGGGGCTGATGATTGTTTGACCCACTTTATTTATAGAAACCAGTCTTCAGGGAAACACAGCCAGCTGCCAATGCCTCACAGACACAACATCAAAAAGAGCTGCTTTATTTCTTTAGGTTAATTACCACGTTGATGACAAAACAATGCTACTTCGGAGCCATAAGCTGGGCTGTAGCCAGGGATTTAGAAGCACTGAGATCATGAGCACTGCTCGGTTTTCAGATGTAACATCTGTTTCCTCAGCCACAGGAAACCAGACCTGTCGATATGAGTTCACTTACACTTGGATCTGACACAGATCTAATTTGCCCAGTGGAAACACTCAGTTTGATGTGCACTGGCATCTGTGATTGGATGGATTCAAACAGCTCAATACACTTTTATTAGTTTCACATTTTCATTATTAACATCTGAATTTAAACATCTGTAAATTGTAATAATAGTCTATTGTCAAAGACAGCAGTTTGTCTAAATTATTATGGATATTGTTGAGCTCATAGTCTCAAAAACACCTTAAATCACAGGCACAATAAGTTATGGATTTGTATGGTAAAGACTTAGGACCTATTGAAAAGGTGCAATCATGTGACTCACAGCAAACCAGGTGACATCAAACCGTCTTTATGCACTATACCTGGTGCTGTTCTGTGATGGTCCTATTCACCAACACTGGATTTTGACACCAGCAGCAAAGAGAGAAAAAAGGTATTCCAGCAGTTGATTGATTGAGTTCTTTAATGTCTCAGACAGCAGGAGAGCATCATTACATCCTCCTCACATATTTATGAAGGAGATGGAGAGATTTATCCACAATGATCTACTGCAAACAAGCAAAAATACAAATCATAAACTGTGTTTCCTTCAAAGCTTCAAACATCTATTTGATGAGCATGTAAACATGACATTCCCAGGACTGGATGTCAGTGTGTAATAAAACTCCCCCTACTAATTTCTAAATATGCATTAATTACTGGAAAAAGTAAAAAAAAACCTGACAAACCCATGTTTTAATAATAACTATATACATTCTTGTTGCTAGCTCTGTCTGGATTCCCTGTCACATAGAAGGCACTGCCTTCTCTAAAACACATGCACTGCCACATTGTCCACACAGACAATTCATGACCACCTCTGCATGGCTGTGAGGGTCCACACGGCCCCTGTGTCGTTATTGATCCCTGTGCACCGACTATACCAGAGAATTCAACTGGACACTCGTTTAATGCACCACAAACACGTCCACTGGGGTGTAAAGATTCTGAACTAGCTTTTTCAAAATTCCTTGTTTGTTGGATGGTTGACAGAGAAATGACTTAGTGGTTGGGCCAAAACTGACAACATCTTTCTTTTTAAACCATATGAACCCAATAACATTTTCCATAACGATCTTACAGTCCAAGAAAGGGACATGTACATTAACACGTTGCTGTGATTCTTTGTGTTATTCAGTCATCATAAATGACAACAATATGACTGTGTTAACTGAGCTGTAGCCAAACCTTTGATCCATATGTAAAACTGCTGCCACATGTGGGCGACCCTGGTTAAGAGAAGGACCCTGAAGCTCAGTCCAATAACATGTTCTGACCCAAGTAAATTTGATTTGATTTTGATCAGAGTCTTTTCACATACTATGAAATGACTAATTGGTTTGAATGTTATTAAGTAACATTATTAACAACTGTTAAACTGGTCATCAAGTCTTAATAAGACTTATTTTTGCATCCAAATAAGATTCTTGTTTTCCTTTAAATGTGATTAAGTTATTAGGTGTGAACATTTACAGTTAAACAGCTAAACTCCCCCACAGCACCAGGCTGTGTCTTTGTTATGAAGCCTGACCTGTGAACTTTGACCTCTGGATTTCCTACAGAACTAATTTAATTAATCTGCTGGCATCATTAATTTAAACATTATCATTTTGTTAAATGAGACCATGATCACACAATTTCAACATTTACCATCAAGGAGCAGTAAGTTACAAAACTCCCACTAAACAATGAACTATTGTCTAATTAGATGAGACTTAGCAACAACAGTGGTTCTAGCAGCTGGTTACACACATTGTTGGCAGGTAACATAAAGTGGTTGGTGACACCATGAGTCAACAGGGTTGTATGTGTCTGTCTGTAACTGTCCCCAGGTCCACAGTAGGGTTAGCAGTCTGCAATGCTAACATCAGCATGCTAACATGCTCCAATGACAATTTCTAACACGCTAATATATATAACGTGTCATCATCTTAGTTTAGCATGTTAGCATACTAATGTTTGAGGGACACATAACATAGCTGAGACAGTTTTTATCTTTGTGCTGAACAAATGATTTTTTTGATTAGTGTCTCTTATAGGCTAATTAAAAACCTGTTAACTTGACGTACACACATAGACATACAGAAAATAAATAGTTCTCTTTTGCTTCCAGCTCTGACAGTTCTTAAACCAGAGCTCTGCCCCATGAATTTGCTTCTTGTGAGTGATTGTAAGTTGAGCTACAAGGATCTATAGGAACCGTGAACTTACACAAACCAAATAAAAACACGTCACTGTTCATCTGTGGCCTGGATAAAAGGAACCGATCTCTCACAGACTCCCACATCGCTCTGACATTTAGGGAGACTTAACCCGATAACTGCAGCTGAGAGACAGAGCTGAGACTGGCATTGTCTCCTATAGAGCCACCATAGAGAGCCGTTCAATATAACAACTTCCAGCTCAGCGCATTTTGATGACAGACTAGACATCAGCAAATTTTTTTGTTTAAACTCCTGAACAGCAGACTGCATTTTCAAAAGCAGCACTTAAAACACACGTAATAGAAACAAGGATGAAAATTAGTACAAATCCACCACTGTGGTCACAGATGGGACGTACTGTCCCCACTTTAATGTTATTAATCAGCCCAGTTACTACCTATACACTCAACATTGTGCCACTCGTGGAAGAGTTGACGTCTGTATTATTGGCGGCTCATCTTTCCCTCCATCTGTGTGTCTTTCAGCTTTACCAGCAGGGCCGGCTCTGCCAGCTCGGAGGAGAGTTCTGTGAGCTGGAGGTGTTTGCTAAAGTCCTGAGGGCTTCAGACAAAAGGTAAAAACATAATGGGACTAAGCTGTGCCAGAAACCTAACACCACCCACAATGACCCATCAGCTGTCTGAAAACATGGTCCTGGAGACTGTGGTCCCTTAAACAGATGGTGAACAAAGCAGCTCAGGGAGTTTAAACTGCACCGCAAATCTTCTTATGGAGAAGTTAAAATATGGACCTTTAATATAAAATATGGACCTTTTTAAACCCTCTTAATCCCACTGAAGAGTCTCCTCCTCCTCCATCAGGTCTCTGAGCTGTTTGTTTCTCCTTCAACTAGAGAATCAGCTCTTTCTAACAAGCCCTGATTT
>CM076657.1:25194340-25207525 GCA_038496675.1 Rachycentron canadum
TGTTTTTAGTTTCCTCTTGTTCTCTGAGCTACTATCCCCTATTACAGTGAACAGAGTCTTTACTGAGTCTCAGATATAATGAGCTGAGGTTGAGCTGAGTCTGAAGATGAGGAGACTTGGGGACATTTTTAAAAATGACAATTTTATGGGGAAAAAACTCACAAAAGACTGAATGTGGCTCTAAAAGGGTTGAAGACGACAAGGAGCCAAGTTTAAGATGTTTTTATATTTTCAATCATCTCCTCTGAACTGAACAAAGGCCTTCATTGAACATTGGGTAACACTCCGACCTCTTGAGACCCTGATCCACTTTTGCAATGTATGAGATTGAAAACAACTGTGCTCATGGGAAACACTTTACTTTCTCAGAAGTGTTTATTCTGAGCAGGACCCAGAATGTGTTGCCATGTTTGGGTCAGTTGCTGTGTTTGTCCCTCAGATTCCACGCAGAACGTGCCATAGACATCATAACTCACATTCTGCCTGAGGACCATCTGCTGCTGGCCTCCTCCAAAAGAGTCAAAGGTAAGGCCAGTTTCTGGAAGACGCTGGGCTGCTGCCCACTGTGTGGAGGGCGGCAACACACAGGAATCATGGGAAATTCCACCATCCTTGTGTCTCACATTATACTCCATTTAAAGATGGAGACTAAAACAGCTTTTTGTTGTTAAAGCTATATTTCATGACCATAACCAATCAATGAAGATGCTGAACAACAAATTCATCACTAGATTATTGCTCTGCTCTGTTTACACTCAACTGAGCCAAGAGGAGAGGTCACATGACCTGAGTTTAGCTCCACTCCACTGACTCACAGGGTCTTTTAGAACAGACTTAAAGCATCTTTTACTGGAAAAAAATCTTCACTTGGTTTTACTGCTAATAAAGAACAACAAAGTTGTGCCTGTGTGTGAGGGTGTGTTGTATTGACAGATGTGTTCGCAGTGATCTAACACATCATCCTCTGTTCCCATCAGCCCTCATCCTGGAGGAAATCGCCATTGACTGCCACAACAAAGAGACAGAAGAGCGCCTCCTGCAGGAAGCTCACGACCTGCATCTCTCCTCGCTGCAGCTCGCCAAGAAGGCCTTCGGAGAGTTCAACGTCCAGACAGCCAAACACTATGGCAACTTAGGACGACTGTACCAGTCAATGAGGAAGTTCAAGGTGGACAAGATCTGTCTGTTTTTTGTTTTTTTTTTGTGGGGGGGTCATTTGGTGAAAACTGTGGTAACCAGCTGTGTCCCTGCCTGTGTTTTCTCCAGGAGGCTGAGGAGATGCACATAAAAGCCATCCAGATCAAGGAGCAGCTCCTGGGCCACGAGGACTATGAGGTGGCTCTGTCTGTGGGTCACCTGGCGTCGCTCTACAACTACGACATGAACCAGTACGAAGACGCAGAGCGGCTCTACCTGCGCTCCATCGCTATAGGTCAGGTGTCATGTTTGATTGTGGAGATTTTTGTCCCTGCCAGGATCCCGTAGTCAGGCTGGGTTAACACTGGGGGGTGGTAGAGAGAGAACCACAGTGACCTGGGTTTGAATCTGACTTTCTCTCTCTCTCTGTAACTTTTAGAATAAAGGTGAAAAAAAAAAAGTTTACATTTGTCTTGTTTTCACATTTATGAAGTAAATTCTGATCAGAGTTTATTGTATTAAGGTAATATGACATTAGAGAGAGAGAGAGAGAGAGAGAGATAACCCCCCCACCCAGAAAACTGACCTGCTGTTGCTCTCTTGTTCTACAACTTCACGTCTGACCGTGGAGGAGCACTAAGTTAATCATTAGTAGCCTAATTAGCCTGTAAGTGATTAATGATCATAAACGTCAAGGACACCAATTAGTCTTTCTGCTGGCGAGAGGTGAAACAGGTGAAACACAACCGACAGGAGCTGGTGATCAACTGATGATGATCAAACACACGGGGGGGGGGCGCTCTGTGCGGACCACATGAGTTTGGAGTTTGTTATAACTTTGGGTCCATCTGTGGGCCCCTGGGCTTAGAAGCAGCCATGTTTTTTGGCCCCTGTGATCTGAGGTGTTTGTGTTTCTGTGTCGTCACAGGTAAGAAGCTGTTTGGGGAGGGCTACAGCGGGCTGGAGTACGACTACCGAGGCCTCATCAAGCTCTACAACTCAGTGGGAAACTACGAGAAGGTGTTCGAGTACCACAACGTGCTGTCCAACTGGAACCGGCTGAGGGACCGGCAGTTCGCGGTGGCCGACGCCCTGGAGGACGTCAACACTACGCCACAGCAGACACAGGAGGTGGTGCAAGCTTTCCTATTGGCTCAGAGCTTAGGCCCCACCCGCCCCTGTCTTGGCTGATTTTTTTATGAGGGATGAGAGGAAAAAGACACGTGGGCTCGAACCTGGTGAGGACACGAGACGAGCCCAGACGTGATGCTTCAGTTGCACACGATAAATTAGTAACACACAGTAAAGTCAAGCATCATCAGACTCACTTGGCTTTGTTGTCAACTACAGCTGACACACACACACACACACACACACACACACACACACACACACACACACACACTTAGTCTTGGAATAAAACAGTAGAGACGACACCGTTATCAAACCTCATTGACTCCCACACAAACCACCAAGATGCAACTTGAGAGTGGACGCAGCGTCACCACAGAGCCGACCGTCGCATTTCTCCAAGAGAAGAAGAGGAAAAAACCTCAGACGTCCTGTGAGGATGACGGACGAGCTCCTCCTCTCCGAGTCTCACTCGCCTTTTCTCTTTTCAGTTTGGAACCACACAACGTTTTTTTGTTTTTGTATCGGAGCCGGTGTCGCTCTGAACGCCACGAGACTCGTCACATCGATGTTCTCCAGGTCACAGCATCTGGACCCACATCTGTGAAAAACATCCATCAGCATCAACATCGTCATCTTCATCAGTCTGCGGATCACAGATGGACGCTGTGGAGTATTTTTGACACTTGTACAGTAAAATGATTGAGCAGATTGTAGACTTTGAAGGCCTGAGCCTGGACCCCCCAGGACAGACCTGTTTGTGAACTGCTTGGTGGAATGTGTTGAACCAGTGGGTTTGTTGTTACACAGATCAGGCTTCACAGCTCTTGTGTTCAGTTTCTTTTCTTTGTTTTTCAGCCTAGTCCTGACATAGCATCATTAAAATGCCAATAACTTATATGCAGTTGTGTATGTTTATGTAGCCCCCCCCCTTTGTTAAAGCTTTTCCCAAGTGAGCCCTGAACGCAACTCAACACTTTATAGACAAAGGACACGAAGAGGAGTGAAAAGAGGAAGATGCTACATGTACAGAGGCTCAGAGCCCCCCCTTTATTTGTTCATCTGAAGGTGTGTGTGTGTGTGTGTGTGTGTGTGTGTGTGTGTGTGTGTGTGTGTGTGTGTGTCCACAGATAGAACTCTGGGTGCCCAAGTGCTCCACTGATGACGACCAGCCTTACACCAGCTTGCAGTTATCTGTCTGTAGACGGACCCATACTTTGAAGTGCTAAATGAACTATTATACCCTTAAGGGCACTGCAGTGGGGACCAATATTGTATAGTTGTGTGTTTGTGTGTTTATGTTTAGTCTACCTGTACATCTGGCCTTTCCTCTCCACTCCGTCCTGTCAGATTTCCCATGAATTCAAAGTTTCTGATTTTTTTTTCTTCAGTCAGTCGCTCATGACAGAGCTGAACTGTTCTGGTGCTGGTCTCCAATCACAACTGACCGAGATGAAAAACAAGCCTGGAAACAACCAATTACATGTGACTTTTACATTACATAATGACTTGTCAGTGATGTCGCCAGACGTTTAAAGGGCCAGTTCACTCAAATCAGAGAAACAGGAGACAGTTCTCAGTGGTTCTGAAAGCTTTGAATGTTTCAGCATTGTTTGCTTCTGTGACATAAGAACTGACCTGGTGGAGATGATGTGGAGATCTGAGTGTTGCCCTTTAATGGTCAACCTACTGTGACATCACTATTAGTTTGTGAGCTATTAGTTGATGTCATTAGACTCTGGGGTGGATCTGACCTGCTCTGTCCTCTATCCTGATTGGGTGCTACAGTCTGTCAATCAAACAGTAGCCACGCCCCCTAATCCATCCCCTGCTTTCTGGTCTATTTCACTATAAATGGACCATCATTTAAAAAATGAACATCATGTTGTATTGAAGACTTGAAACTAGAGACTGAGACCATAAACTCATTAGGAAAACGTTTACTGGGCTAATAAATCAAGGAGAAGTAGGGACATTTTCCCATAGACTTCAATACAATCTGACTTCTTTAACAACCAGTGGAGTCGCCCCCTGATGGTCATTAGAGAGAATGAAGGTTTAAGGCTCTTCAGCATTGGCTTCACTTTACAGACACAGAGTCCAGATCCAGGTTTAGAGAGAGTCCAGGTCCAGGTTTAGAGACAGTCTGTGCTTTTTCAACAAAGCTGTGTTTGTGTGCGTTCAGTCATACATTGGTTTCAGTTCCAGGTCTGAAGAGTTGTTTCAGAATATAAATGGAATTATTGAAGTAGAGTTGTGTGTTAATTCGTTTGTGTATTTTATTACAATAATCATCTGTGAGTTCAGACCCTCAAAGGGGTCTCGACCCATAGGTTGGGAACCACTGATTCAGAACTAAAAAAAGAAATCTGTCGACACTAATAAATCCCAGTCACTGTCACCAGCTGAATGAACCAGACCTGAACCTGATGTGGACGAACTGGCCCTTTAAAGTCTCGGCTGTGTAACCGTGGGCGACGCAGAGACACAACTGACGTTAAAATCTGCAACTTGACTGGGAATGTGATGCCTTCAAGGACCCCATGTCTTTTTAATGAATGAAGAAAAGAAGCTTTGCCTTGCTGTCGCTTCAGTGCTGTTGGACATCTCCCTCTCCAGCTGTGATGTGAAGGAGTGGCTCCAGCCTTAGCCCCGCCCCCTCAAAGGATGCTCAGATACACTCTTGGTGCTTCGGCTTCAACAGGTGCCCCCCCCCCCCTCCAAAAAAAAGAACTTGAGTTCATGGTTTCTTACCCCCCCCCCGACTGCTGCTTTTACTGAAGCTCATTTCTGAACCTGTTGAATTCTGGTCTGTTTGTCTGTGACAGTTCACTGATGTTCACATGAAGTATTTTCTGTCCAAACAGCTGAAGTGTCTCTTTCTGTGATGTCACATTTCCTGTTTGGGCAACAGGAAGAAGAAAAACACATTTTAAAAAAGATTCAGAAAACTGTTTTTAAAACAAACCCTGAGGAACCAGATGATGGGATGAAGGAAACAACTACTCATCATTGTGATTTACGAACATCTGAAAGGGAAGGAGGTGGCTCAGAGCTGGGGGATGGGGGGGTCAAGGGGGCGGGGCCTGCTGAGAGTTGGACATTAAAGCTGTGACGTCTCCTTTTGTCTCGAGGGACGTTTGTCTGTTGGCTTGTTACTGCTTCACTGTTTAGCTGCAAAAACATTAAAACTTGTATCATTGATCACAAACACCATTGTGCAGTTTTCTCTTGTTCTGGGCCCCTGAGAGTGAAGGGCCCCTGACGGCCCCTCATATTGGCACTTCTTGTAATGACATCCTAAACCTCCCATGAAGACTCTGTTGATGTTTGCTGAGTCTCCAGATGTGAGGTGTTCAGGGAACATCTGTACATTGCAGCATCTACTGATGTATGCGAGGTGTTGAGGGGACAGCTGTAAATTTTAACTAGTTATAGTTTACGTGTGAGGTGTTAAAGGGACCTCTGTGAATTACAGCATCTGTCGATGGTCTGTGTGTGAGGTGTTTAGGAGACATCTGTAAATTTCAGTGTTTACCATAAATCTAAAAGTGAGGCGTTTAGGGACTTTGCATGTGGCTGGAGTTCTTCAATGGGCTTCTTTGACCTGGGACCTTGAAATGACCTTCATCTACAATTTATTCACATCCCAGTAAAATGAAACACGTCCAGACAAATGTCCTCAACACAAAAATACCTTTATATTGATACTGTTACAGGGACACCATGTTCCTGCAGAAATGCTCTCGTTCCCGGGGAAAGCGGCCTCAACACTGCAGCTGTGTGAGCTGCACAACACAAACAGACCTTTACTGCACTCTGTGACATCATCACGCCACAAACTGGACTGTTGACGAGACAAACGTAGAAAAGTTTTCCTGGTGTAGAAGAGCAGCTGAACTTTACTGTATAAACCTGTTGACTAACAAATATCATGAACTACGTTAATATCTTTCAGAGGAAAATCTGATTCAAGTGAAAAGTATGTTTCATTGGTCTGACGTGAAGCTGCAGCACAGGAAACAGGAATCTACACAAACTGTTCGACGCTGATGTGACGTCGCCTCGTTTCATTGGCTGAGATGATTGATGTTAAAGTTGCGTTACTTTTAACGTTTAGTGTGTCGGAGAACTGGACCTGCAGACGGACCTGATGAGGTCGAGGTCTGGGACTAAGGATGACCAGGCCTCCAGTAACGTCTGTGTCTGAGCCTTTACAATGTTTGGTTTGTTTTTTATTCATTTCATTATCGTTTCATTTGTTTCATATTTCATTTTCTTCTCTTGATGAATTATTTCAGCTTCTCCCTTCGGTTGATCAGGTCAGGGTCAGGGTGGGCTTCACCCTGGACACAGGGTGACACACACATTTATTTAATCCAGAGGCAGAGTAATCTGATGTTGATGTCTTTGGACTGTGGCGGGAAACTGGAGCTGGACCCGGAGGGACCCCACCCGGGACCAAGGAGATCCAGCTCCAGGTTTTCAGTCCTCCTTCTCTGGCTCATCACTGGTGAGGTAATCGATGTGCGTCCATATGCACCACATCTGCAGAGAGGATGAGACCGCATTAACCCAGCTGTTCCATCAGGTCTGTGGTCATCGCAGGTGATCAGGTGTTACCTCCGCGGACAGAGCCAGCAGGCGGCCCGCAGCCAGCAGCGCCGTCCCCCCGGCCTGGACCCAGAGCGGCAGAGACAACCAGCGGGACAGTAAACCCCAGCGCTGCCCGTACAGCCACAGGGGGAGGCAGTGCAGCCCGCTCACCACCCACGTGCCCAGCGGCGTCCGAAACCCTGACGGGACAGAGCTCAGAGTAACTCAGAGGCTGTGATTCATCATCATCATCATCATCAGTCACAGGCTCCTTACCGTTTGCCATGATGGCCTGGATGAGCCGCGGGCTGGTGGTGAAGCTGCTCTTCCAGTGGCCGCCTCTGTTACCATGGTTACACACAAACACACACCACTCCACAGCAGACACCAGCCAACCCCACTGCACAACACACACACACACAGTCACACACACACACACACACACACACTCACACACACAGTCACATGTCAACCTGTTCAGTGTGATGTCACAAAGAGCAACATGAAGGATGATGAAAAAGGGTGTGTGTGTTAGTGTGTGTTAGTGTGAGTGTGTGTGAGTGTGTGTGTGTTAGTGAGCGTGTGTTAGTGTGTGAGTGTGTGTGTGTGTGTATGTGTGTGTGTATGAGTGTGTGTGTGTGTGTATGTGTATGAGTGTGTGTGTGTATGAGTGTGTGTGTGTGTGTATGTGTGTGTGTGTGTGTATGAGTGTGTGTGTGTGTGTATGTGTATGTGTATGAGTGTGTGTGTGTGTGTATGAGTGTGTGTGTGTGTATGTGTATGAGTGTGTGTGTATGAGTGTGTGTGTGTGTATGTGTATGAGTGTGTGTGTGTGTATGTGTATGAGTGTGTGTGTGTGTGTGTGTGTGTGTGTGTGTGTGTCACACCTCAAACAGCAGGCCCCACAACATGCCTCTGCCCAGATTATCCACCACTACATCCAGCCAGGCCCCAAACCTGGAGCTCTGACCCAGCCTCCGGGCCAACCACCCGTCCACCCCTGCAGAGAGCACACCATGACGTCAGACGACCGCCGTGACGTATTCATTCAGCACTTCGTCCATAAATACCTGCTCAACACAAACTGATGCTACTTTACCATCCAGAGCTACGGAGGCCGAGTACAGCGGCACAAACACAGCCGGAGTCTGAAAGACGCGCCAAGCCGCCAACACCAGAGCGATCCGCGCGAACCCTGAGGGCCAAACACACACACGGGCTGTGACGACACAGGTGACGTGTTCCCTCCAGCCCGGGTTGAAGCGCATCAGAGCAGCGCTGACGACATTAGCTCGAGCTCCTCGGGATTTAACCCCGTTTCTCACCGATAAGATTCGGCCAGTACAGCAACACGTCCAGGCCCATCCCCGGTCAGTGGTGCTGCCTCGTCCCGGAGCAAAGACGGAACAGCCCGCGTTTTTTAATCCGACCTCTAAACACCCATGATGTGTTTATACTCTGATCCTCTTTCGGTTTTAACGAGGTTTTACTGTGACGTCCTACGGGCGCGTTTCATGTTCGTCACACAACGTGTAAAGCCGGAGCGCGCGCCGAGCGTCATGCCAGACTACAGTCTAAAATTTGGAAATTTAACAACACCATGCTGATACAGTTTTGACACTAAACGATCCTGCTGCCGCTGCGGTAGATTTCCATGCAAAGGAAATACTTATTCAATTAAACGGTGGAGAGTGTGTGAAAACTATTGTTAATGTGTTGCCGAAGTCATAATCATCCCCAAACAAACCGAATGAGGGTACCTCGCGTATGAGTCAGCCAAGATTAAATGAACACTTTTTTAAATGGAGTTCGGCGTAATGCCTCACTGTAAACACGAGAAGAGGAAGGAGCTACCGTTGACTAGAACATGGTTGCTTGGTGCTTATGACATAAATGACAACTGAATAAACATAAAACAAAAAAATAAAACATTACTTCCTTTGCCGCTGTAGTGAACGTTAACAAGTGTTACTAATCGGAGAGGCCACAAGATGGCGCCACCTAATCTCCTTTACAACCGTCGCTCCACACACGGACAGCTCGGTATGACTCCGCAGAATGGCTCTAAATGCACTTTTCTAATTTCCAAAAACAGAGGAAAATACTTTATGGAGAAACTGGCGCTGAAATAAAACGCCTCTCTCTGTATCTTCGGCTTGTGTTTGCGGGCATTTGAAGGAGCGGATCAACTGACCTGTAGAGTCAGATCATGTGACAGAATGGAGGCGTCGCTGAAAACATTCACCCGTTCACCACATACACACACCACCAGGAACCTGGGTCACAATAAATGGATACGGCGACTGACACTTCTGCCCAACTCAGCCCGCAACGTTTATTTCCTCACATTACAATGAAATGAGGGGAGCATGGGGGCCAAAGAGTCGAGGATAGGATTCCTGTCGTATGACGAGGCCGTGAAGAGAGGTAAGCCGAAAAACAAGTGACTAAATCCACCTCAGCTGCGCTAGCTTAGCTGAACGACTGCTACCAGGCTAGCCCGGTACATATGAGGAGGACGTCCTGACCACACGCTGCAATCTGCTGGTTTAAGTGGCCCCGGGGATTGAACAGGGTGGACGGTTGTCAAAAAAAATGACACACGGCCTTTGCTGGGCCGCGAGGATCCATAACTGAGTTCGGCCTAGGAACATTTAAAAAACCTGTCTGGGTTTGAACTAGATGTTAAGGTTAACATTAGCTAAGCTTGTATTTCCAACGGTCGCCTCCCCCCAAAATAGACTACAGTTGGGCGCAGTACTAAGCGTTTCTTTGTAATTAAAGCTCAAATAAATTGTAGATCGAAGTTGATATATGGATTAATTCCAACCCGAAATGTGTTCTTCATCGCAATATCGAAATAACGCTGACTAGTATTTTATGAAGCGTGTGCCTTTGCTTATCAGCAATGTCACGTTAAATTGACGGATTTTTGAACGGAGCTTGGTGTGACGTTCTCTACATACCTGTGAAAGCGGTACTTGTGTAGCGAGGGGTGGCTGGCTTGACAGTGTTTTATCAAAACAGTTAGTGTTGACAGCCTTGAATGTGTGCTAACTTTTTTCTGGCTGACAATACAAGTGCAGCGATTAGCTTTTATCGCCGTAGCTAGCTACCGCCGAGGAAACGTTAATAAGCCACTAGCTTAGTTGTCAAGCTAGACAGTTAGCTGGCTCGCTACAGCTAAGTTCCCCCAGAGGGAAATGCCTCCAGACTGTTTGTTTTATGGTTTCTTTTCTCTTTTTTGCTTGCCTCGGCTAACGCTGGCCGTCAGTGTTTGTACTGGTGGACTGTGGGCTGTTTCAGATAATAGCTGTGTAGTCAGGGCGTTTGGCGGAACAACAAACAGATGTGCTTTGCTGTGGCTGCACTCAGGCGCTTAAAATGAGCTGTGGACATTTGAGGTCATTGGTTCACGTCTGATCACATTAAGCAGGAACTCCTCGGTCTGTGTCTACTCCTCGTTGGGTCTCATTTAGACTCAGGTGCCCCTACAGAATTATACAGCTGTCAGGTCAGAGTGCAGATGGAGCTGAGTACAGTCGAGCTGGATGCTCAGCCTCAGTGTTGGTGCACTTATGTAAGAGGTGGGTGAGCCTTTATCAGGAAGCACATAGAGATCTTATCCCTGATGGTCTTCTTGTTGCACTTTGCTCCCTGGGTTGGCAGCAGCTGACCTTTGTCGGTCCAGACTGGTCCAGGCTGTTACACATTCATCCAGGACAGTGTCACGTCTTTACCAGGCTTCTACAGGAAAGTGACACCAGCCATTCACATTTAGCTAAATGATCATGGTCTTGTTGTTGTCACACAGAAACCGGGTCCGTACATGAATAAACCATGACCTGCTGTTTTTATTCCTACCTACAGGCCACATTTTCAGTGTCAGCTCCCTTTGTGTGTGTTTGTGTGTGTCTGTGTGTGTGGAGGGGTCTTTCTTTTTTTAACATTCCTCAAGCTGCCATTCCCACTCTCATGATCACATGTGACCACACACTTACACTCAGGGGGTGGTGGAATTATCCAGCCATCCAGTCTTATCTGACCAGTCATGTGGCTGCATTCCTAATTCCCACAGTGGGCTGGACTGCAGCAGTTATTGGGTCAGTTTTCCATCATCCAGAAGGATGATGGTCAGGGAACGTCCTGTTGGAAAGGCTTTGACATGTTCCTGTTGTAAGCTGAGGTCCTGAGCGTATCCTGTGTTCAGTTTTTGCGGTTTCTATCTGTAATGGAATAAATATACAGTGAAGCTAGTATTTCTGTAGTTAAAGTTTTCCCAAGGGTCTGACGCAGATATTTGCATTTCCTAGTTTTATTATATGAACATTTTCTGGTAAATAATAAACCCGTATCAGTGCTGGATAAGTTTGTGCAAAACAAATGTGATAAAATCAGTTATAGTAAAGGTTTTATTGCTATGGATAAGAACTTCAAAAGTTGCCACGTAGAGCAGAGATTCAACAGACCGTTCATGTGTGGTGTTTGAACTCTTAACATTCATCAGCCCGGGCAGGTGAATGTACTCATTATGTCCCTAAATGTGCAATACTGAGAACAGAAACATGATTGGTCATGAATGAAGATGACGCATTTCCAACCTTGTGGTGTTGTGAAATTATCCAGAAGGCGACTTTGATTCTGTGTTGAGTAACATGGAGGTTAATGTTTAAAGTCATCTCTGTCTTAAATGGTAATTCACAGTGGAGAGGTAATTGACCCAGAAGCAGCAGCTGACTGTACGTCCCTGCAGCAGATAATACCTGATGATAATGTTCAATTATCAGAACCTGTCTGACCTTGCCAGAAGTGTTGACTAACATCTGTGGTAAATTGTGGAGCTGCTGCCTTTGTTTTGTAGCTGTCGTCCACAGGAGACGGTCATAGAAACTGCAGTGATGATCACCTTTGAGACAAATTATCTCCAATCCTTCCCGTAAATGTTTTAAAAGTTTAAGGTAATTCAGACATAACCTGAATATGTTGTGTTGTTTGTATCTGCTTGTGTGGACAGTGTCAATCCTCCACGAGGGGTGGAGCTGACCTGCTCTGTCCTCTATCCTGATTGGGTGGTACAGTCTGTCAATCACACAGTATCCACGCCGCCGATTTCATCCCCTGCTTTCTGGTCTATTTTCCTCTAAATGGACCATCATTTAAAAAAATTAACATCATGTTGTATTGAAGACTTGAAACTAGAGACTGAGACCATAAACTCATTAGGAAAACGTTTACTGAGCTAATAAATCAAGGGAGAAGTAGGGACTGTTTCCCATAGACTTCAATACAATCTGACTTCTTTAACAACCAGTGGAGTCGCCCCCTGATGGTCAGTAGAGAGAATGAAGGGTTAAGGCTCTTCAGGATTGGCTTCACTTTACAGAAATGAAATCCAGGTCCAGGTTTGGAGAGAGTCTGTGGTTATAATGAATCAGTCTACTTTGGTTTTTCCCAGAGAGCCTCTGGAACACCTTCCAGGCCACCTCCCCCTTTGTGGTTGACCACCTTATAGTGTAATCATGCAGCCACCGTGGTCACCGCTCTGACACATCACCTGAGCACTGCACAGCCTCGTTTTCTGGTGGACGTCAGCCGCCTCATCAGCCTGGGTGACAGACCGCTGCTTTGCATTCTGACTTTGTGCTCCTGGATGTGGATGTAGACTTGTCTGCTGCGGCCACAAAGGCGCCCAGTGTGCTGTTTGCTATGGAAACATGGGCAGGTTATTGTTTAGATTGCTACATGGTGGCGTATCATAGTGGTGCGTTTTCAGGTTGGCTGTAGATAGTGGGTTATCTGTGATGTAGTTAAACACTTAACACACTGTGCGACCTGCAGGGTGTGTATATGACATTTGACTGAGATATTCAAAACCACTATGGTTCATGTCCTGAGTGTTATAATAAATACACGTGAGCTTTTTTACCAGCACTAGTATATTTGTTTTTCCTTTATGAATGACACAATCGTTCATCATCAACCCTCTTATATCCACATCAAATCTTTTCTGTTTTTTCCTTATAAAGTTGTCATTTTTTAAAATGTCTCCAAGTCTCCTCATCTTCAGACTCAGCTCAACCTCAGCTCATTATAAAGACTCTGTTCACTGTAATAGGGGATAGTAGCTCAGAGAACAAGAGGAAACTAAAAACACAGTGAATTTCTCCTTATTTTCTCGACAAAAACACTGTAAACCAGAAAAACCAAAGAAAACTTCAACACAGGAAGTTCCACACATGTGTTTGTGTTGTTCTAGAGCTGATTTGAAGTTTCTCTCTTTATCTGATCTGAGTTCTGCTCATTCTTTGGAGCAGTAATGAT
>CM076657.1:25212279-25236200 GCA_038496675.1 Rachycentron canadum
AGAAATTCACTGTGTTTTTAGTTTCCTCTTGTTCTCTGAGCTACTATCCCCTATTACAGTGAACAGAGTCTTTACTGAGTCTCAGATATAATGAGCTGAGGTTGAACTGGGTTAATGAGCACATCACTGTTCATCACAGAGGCCATTGAACTCAATGTAAGGACGAGGAGATCCATTTTTAAAGCCCCTGGTGATCATGGCACCTTTTGTTTGTGTAATGTTAATGTGCAGAAACGTGTTTATGTGCAGGACTGTTTTATACCCAGGATCTTTGTGTTACCAGCAGAAACTCCAGGAAGTCACTCAACTGCTTCTGCACATTACCCATAAAACCACAATGTGGCATTTTTACACTTTGTTTTTTTTTCTCCTTCTGTTTTGTGCTTCTTGGAAATAAGTTGAATTCTTCCTTGAATGTAGTCCCATTAGTCCTGATGGCTGGTTTTAAGGCTCAGTTCCTGAATACAGGCTGTGAGCATTTCTCTGTGACTGAGACCTTTGATACTTTCACTGTATTAATATAGAACCTAGACCTGCTTTATAATCAGAGACCACATGGAGGTCTACCTTTAGACTGTATGGACCTTTAACATCTACCTTTAGACTGTATGGACCTTTAACATCTACCTTTAGACCGTATGGACCTTTAACATCTACCTTTAGACTGTATGGACCTTTAAAATCTATTTAGACTGTATGGACCTTTAACATCTACCTTTAGACCGTATGGACCTTTAAACCCCCTGAGGATCCTCCACTTCCTCATCAGCTCTGTCACCTTGTGCAGATTCATCTGTTCCATGTTGTTTGTGCAGTAGTCAGTGTGTGTGTGCATGCGTGCATGTGTCGGCTCATGAGATAAAAGTGTTTTATGCTCAGCTGATTACAAAAGCTTTTCTATTTTGACAGCAGTCATTTCTCTCTGCTCTTATCTCACTGTGTTAAAGTCATGTCAGTTTCATTTTCCCCTGAGTTTCTCCAGCCACGTTTTTGTTCACTCATGTTCAGTCTCTGGGTTTTTTACACTGAAGCAGTTGCTTTGTGTTTGAGCTCAACAAGTCCAGCAGTCTGACGTCCCTGAAAACAATAAGTAAAGAGAATCATCCTGTGACACGTTTATACAAGAATAAGAGTGAATTTTAGGTTGTTCCCCTTCACCTGTATGACTGTATGTGGAGAGTTTACACTGCTGAAGACAATCAAAATATAAGTTATTAGTATTTATCATTTTCATTACAAACCATAAAGGAGTCATACAACCTTTAAATGATGATTTTTTTTTTTCCATGTAATGTCTTTGTCACAGGTGTGTGTGCGTGTGTGCGTGTGTGTGTGCGTGCGTGCGTGTGTGTGCTCGGGGTCATGTCTCTACCAGCTGAGTTATCTCCCAGTTGAAACCAGGAGCCACATAGACTCTGCTGCCCTCTACAGGCTGGAGTCAGAACTGTTTATTACAGCTGTAACTGCCCTGTGTGTGTTTCTAACAACATATTCATAGATTATTAATGTGCAGTATTTGTCACTTTAACATGAACTCACCCAAAGTCAGCTGTGATTGGCTCCAGCCCCTGCGGCCCCACTCAGATAAACAGTGTAGACGATGGATAGACTTGGCCATATTCCAATTTCTTTTATTTGATTTTGATTAATTGTGCAACTTTAATTTATAGTTTACATTTATGTGACACAGCAAAGCAGCTATTTTTGTGACCAGATAATCTTTGGTGTGTTTTTAATTAATGAATTTGTTTAAATTGAGCTTTCTTCAAAACGAAAGCTCACAATTAATTTTTTTAATTTCAGAATTAGGTTTGTGAGTTTATCACTGAAGTCAGGGCTTGTTAGAAAGAGCTGATTCTCCAGTTGAAGACCTGAAGACCTGATGGAGGAGGAGGAGACTCTGTGTGGCCTTAGAGGGTTAACCGGAGCTCCTCTCCCTCATTACATATGGTCGTCAGCTCTGTGTTATATCATTACTGCTGTAATGGTTCTTCTTCATCATCATTATTATTTTCGTAGAGAGAAACAAAGGCGTACTGATATCAGACACTGTCCCCCTCTGTTATCTGGTCTCTGCAGTCACTGATGTGGAACTGAAGAGGCTGAAAGATGCCTTCAAGAGGACCAGCGGCCTCTCCTACTACATGACCCAGCAGTGCTTCTACAGGGAGGTGCTGGGCGATGGAGTTCCCCCCAAAGTGGCAGAGGTAAGTCACAGCCATGTGAAGGGACGGCTGCTTTAATTAAAGGAGAGGTCCAGCTCAGGGCCTGAGGCTTGATAATCTGATAGTCTGACCCAGAACAAAGTCCAGCTCTGCACCACCAGAGGAGCCAGGTGAAGGTCTTGTGTTTCCTGTTGAAAGAAGGTGACAAGGCCAGATGTTAGGCAGCCAGGGATCAGATCTGAGTGTAGACAAATCAGGAGCATCGCCATAGAGAACGGCCGTGGACGATGCCTTGGACTAAATCTAGCTCTTTCTGAAGTGGTCTATGGTTTATGAGTCAGAGCAAGTGTTTGTATCATAAAGAGGATCCTGATATGTGAAGGTTTATATCTGTCAGTGATGAAGCTCTGGATTAAATTAAACTTCTGAGTCTGAAAATCTGGCTGAATCCCATGTCAGAATGATCATCAGTGCTCTGTGGGAGAGTCTTCATGGTTCCTCCTGTTCGCAGAACCAGTCCGACGTCACAGAGAAACCTGAGTTCAGGGTTTCTGTGATGGAACAGAGTCTTCGGTCCTCCAGAGTCCACAGACAAGGTCACTGTCAGTCACCCTGCCCCCACCTGCTGCCTGAATCCTCAAACACAGGATTCCCTCCTCCCCTGCTGAGGGCAGCATCCGTCTCCTCCCTGTTCTGCTCCTTTGTAACCATGGCAGCGGTTACTGTGGCAACAGCTGTCCAGATGTGAGGTGACCGTCTGCTTCAGGTTCTGATGTTCAAAGAAAATCTGAGTTTGTCTGAAGGATTAAAAAAACTGGATCCATCATGTGGTTAAACACGTCCTCATCTTTAAACAGCTGGATTTAGCGACTGTTGCCTGACTAGTTGCTTCAGTTGCAAACACAAGGAAATGATGTAACACTGTGATGAGAAAACAAAAGGAAACATGTTGGAAACAGTATTTCCTCTGCAATCCTTTCACAATAAGACTTTAACTGGAGCTCAGACAATCAGACCAGGAAACGTTCTGGATTGTCACAAACATAAAGCTCCTCTGTTGTTTCTGCATTGTTCTTGTTCTGTATCTGGTTCTGCCGGAGTTAAATTACATTGATGCGTCACTTCAAACGTTGCTGCAGCAAGGAATTGTGGGACGGCATTTTGTCTTTTATTTTTGTAAAGGAAAGTCCAGTGTTTCTTCTGCTAAAGGAGATAAGATAGGAAGCATTGAAGCTCCTTTCCTCAGCTCAGAAAGCCAAGATGGGTTGTAGAGGCTTTATGACACTTCCTGTCATGACATCACTACTGTCACAAATAATTCATCACAGTATGGTTAAATATCACGTGTGTAACATTATTAACAGGTGGTTAAAGGTGCGTTTGTGGATTTCCTGACGCGTGGCTCTTTCTCTCTGTGGTGTTAAGCCAGTCCTGCTGACCTGTGTGCAGCTTGAGAGGAGACATGAACGTCATGAATGCAGATGTGATGGAGTCAATTCGCTGAAACTGTCCCAGGTCTCATTCAGGACCAGTTACTCTTCAGGAGTTTCCACAGTTTCAGGGTGAAGTAACATTTCAGACTTAAAATAAACAGTGAATTGAAACGTGTAGTCAAAAGAAAACATCTAACATCTGGACCAACCTCGTAAACTCGAATGTTGCTGACTGACTGACCTTTGATGGGCCGGTTGAGTGTTGGAGTTTCCAACAGTGTTTCCATTTTAGCACCTTTGTCTCTGGACTTTTCAGACCCAACTTTGTTTTTTATTTTAGAAAAAGCACCTAATGACAAATTTGGGCCAAACCTGAGCTACTTCTCATTGGTTTATTTCCCGGACTTTCCCTCCATAGACACACTGTCAATGAACCACCAAAGGCAGTGGGACATTTACATATATGAATAATGACATCATTATGAAATAAATACAGTTTGAAGTAGGAATAATTAAAACCTAATAAATTTCTCATTTTATCTCTTTATTAGTATTTCATTCATTTTCATTGACTCAAAGTTTCTAATTGAATCAAAACAACATTTATCTGTTTCTTCAGATCAGCAGCTCACAGACTAATAGACACTCAATTAAACTGAATAAAAATCTTACTTGGTTGACATTTCAGAAAATGTCAGGCTTTCATAATAATAATAATCATAATTTTATGATTGATATTTTCTTGCAGCATCTCATCCACGATGAGTCATTTCAATTTACAGATCAGTATTTATTTATTATATATAAGTATTTAAATGAGGCAGATGGTGGTTTTCTTTTTTTAAAAAAAGCTTCAGTAATTAACTACAGTGGATGATGAACTGCAGCAGGGAAACATTTTGTGGTGAACATCATTTACATCATATGACTCACTTCCTTTTCTTTGTTTTTTTTTTAACCTGCTGTGACCCACTGCCATGGATCCACTTCATCAGATCACTGACTGCAGACTCCTGTTTGAGTCTCTTCTCTGTCCCTGGTTCAGACTCTGCAGGTCGTGAACCAGCTCCTGTCCGTTGGTTTTGGTTTCGTTTGGTCAGGAATATGAACCAGAACCAAAGTGATCCTGTGATTTGATCATATTTTAACTCATCTGTTCTGTGAATTATATTTGGGACACAGAGCCTCACACATTCATCAGGTCATCTCTAATGCAGGGTTACAGGGGTTCGTAGTATATTATAGTTACAGTAGAATTGACCTGTGATGAATCTGTTATAAAGACACATTTTTATTGTCAGTGAAACACGACGGCATGGAACTGAAATCAGACTCACAGCTGAGCAGACGAGCCCGATTTCTGGACTCCTGATAAAGTTTGACTTTGTCCACGTCTCACTCTGCTGTCTGCCTGTTGCAGGTTATCTACACCTCATTCGGAGGCTCATCTAAAGGGCTGCACTTCAACAATCTGATCGTGGGTCTGGTGCTTCTGACCAGAGGACGTGATGAGGAAAAGGCTAAATGTAAGTTCATCCTCAATCCGAACGTCTCCAATTATCAACAGTGGTTCAACAGAATCGGCTTCGGACAAAATAAATCAGCCTTAAAGAACTGGTTTGTAGTTTAATATGTTTAATTGTTGTTATTTTTTTTCTGGAGATGTTCTGACACTGTTTCCTCCTGATGCCGACTCTGACACCTGAACTGAATCAGCTGGGAAAAAAAAAACCTCTAAAGACCTCAACAAAAATTTTTAATTGACTGAGATTTTGAAAATATTCCAGGAAAAGTCCCCACAAGCAGAAATCAATACACCTTAAATGTCACGATGACAACTTTGACCATTTCCTCTGTTTTTATCAGTTCTCTTCAAGACTCAAATGAGTGACGAAGAACAGATGTAAATTTAACCCGATTATGCAAATTTAATATTTTATTCCATGAGTTGGAGAAGAAAGTGTGGAGTCATCATTCAGCCTCATTAACAACTGATGGACTTCAATAGTGTTTTCTAGTCTTTCTTTCCTCCTCTTCCTCATTGTTCTTCTGGTGCTGCAGGAAGTCTGATCCATCAGGACGTTATCAACACTATTGTTCTCACTGCTGCTTCAGACAGGAGGCCTGACTTCCTGTGATAAGGCTGTTGTGACTGTGTGTGTGTTCACAGACCTCTTCAGCCTGTTTGCCAATGATCTGGGAGGTTATGCTGCCAGGGAGGACGTAGAGGCGGTTCTCCAGGTCCTGGATGGAGAAGTACCAACATCCCTGAAGAAGTGTTTCAGTGAGGTCAGTGAACGCCACATCCTGTCTGTCACCACGTGGACACGCATCAGAAAACACGCACACTAGTTAAAATGTGGTAATGACAATAACTAACACAACATTCTTCGTGTCACTGATTTGTTTGTCACATGATCATCTATATATAAATCATCTTGTAACGAGCCGACGACAGATGTTCTGGACCTTTCACATCTCGACCCAAAGAAAACAACTGCAGGAAACTCTTCCTCAAAGTATAACTCCATATTCAAGAAAATCAACTCAAAAGTCTTTTCATTTGAGGCAGCAGCAGGAAGTCGTATGTGGCTCTGATACGGAGCCAGAACAGTGAACAGGCTGATATCAGGCAGAGCCACAGGACTGATGTGTGGTGTTAAAAACACTGTCGTTTCTCACCCCAAAGTCTTCTGTGTATTTGTTTTATTTTTTAATATAGATTCATCTGGCCACAGTTAAACAGACTGACAGCCACTGTAGTAAAATACATTTTATTCATTTATTTATTATTAGTATTATGATTAACACTCCACTTGATCTGTTTAATTTGATTTGAGATGTAAACCTGAAGTGGAAGTGAATTAAAACACGTCATGTGTTTAACAGTGTTATTTGTTAGTCATGATCTTTAGTGTGTGGCTGCTACTAACAGTCGTTTTCATTTATTATCTGTCTGAATTAATTCATTTTCATTCTGTCTTTGAAATGTCAAAAGATAAAATGACAGTGTGTGATGTCACTGAGTCACATGATTTGTTTTTTTAAAACATTCACTTCACAACAAAATGAAACAACAGTAAATCCTCACATTTCAAATGAATGACGGCCCAATAATGTGTTGCCAGGGCGACAAGGTGAACTATGAGCGCTTCAGGAACTGGCTCCTGCAGAACAAGGAGGCCTTCACTTTGTCCAGGTGGCTTCTGTCCGGAGGAGTGTGCGTCACACTCACTGATGACAGCGACACGCCCACCTTCTACCAGACGCTGGCGGGCGTCACTCACCGTGAGTTCATCAACATTAAATGTTCACAAACGGCCGATCACTGATAAATAAACCTGCACTGTCAGGACTCACGGGTTAATCATTTCCTCAGATGTACTTCCAGGTTATAAGGACTCTGCACTGATTAATTCACTGATTAATTCACTGATTAATTCCAGTTGCTTCAGCTTTCCGATCGTACAAGAGGATTTTCACCAGAACAATCTCCAAAAATATGTATCATAAACCTAAAAACAACTTGTGATCCTCACTGTCTGTGTGAAATCCAAGGGGGTGAAGTCCAGTCTTCACTAAAAGAACCTGAAGCCACCTGAATCCAACACATCCTCTGCTATACAACAACAACCCCACCCCACACAGCGCTAAAGTATTAGCTCCTACTAAACTATTTTTACGTTCATCAACAAAAAAGGATTCAAGAACTTGTGGACATTGGTTTTTATGTCTCTGGGGAGAAGCTCACTCATCCCCCCTCTGAAAACCCCTGATTAAGACCATTTATTATAGAAATACTTCAGGGCCAAACACAGTCACCACATGGAGAATAAAAAAACATACAATGATTCACTTCTTTACAGTTTCAGGCCAAGAATATTTAGCCAGGCTTTATTTTGCCAATTAAGGACAGAGAGCTGAAAAGAGTCTGGGATGTCCAGAGAACCTGGACACTGCACTTTAATCTGCTCCAGCTTATCCTCTTAACTTTGTGTGTCTGTGTGTGTGTCTGTTGGAGAGAGTGATTGACACACTCCTGGTTCATGACTCCGTCCAGAAGGAGAGCGTTCAGATTGACGAGTGACACAGCTGATCCGACGTGCTAACGTGTTAGCCTCCGACTCTGCCACAACATTATCACAGTAGAAATTGGCGGGAATAACCTCCGTCCAGACGGGATGGCGTAGCCTCTGGTTAACGGCCGCCGCAGGATATAATTTCCGATGACTTGTGGTGGCTGTGGCGGCACCTCTACAAGGATGTTCCCTGGATGATGGTATGGTATCTCTGCTGCCACTCGGAGAGAGTCGCACCTCTAGGTGGGTACGAGGTGGCGCAGAGACAGGAGCCGTAGACTGAAGACTGAAGGCTGGTCAGACGTGTCTGAATTGAATGTTCTGTTTGTTTGTTGGTGACATCCTGTTCAACCTTTAATTGGCATCAGTAAACAAACAGCCTCTTATCTGAGTTCTTTGGTTTAGAGAGAAATAGACCTGTGAGCTCAGTCGATATCAAACCTCAAACCTTTTGTGCAACTGAGTGTTAAACGGTGGGAGATGTGCTCCTTTTTTTCACACTTTCCCTCTTTGTACTTACATTTCTGATCCGATATTTCCTGATTGAAATCCATCTCTTTCAAAATTACTAAAAAAAATTGTATTAAGTAATAAGTATTTTTATATAGACAACTTTACACTTGCTGGGGCCTGTCAGACATTTTTTGCAAAGGATCTATATCAGTATTGTTTGCTTGCAGACTTGTGTCTAAGAAGTCAAACCCACTCTGATGTTGTGTTTTTCTGCAAGATCTCTACAAGTCTGCTGCTCATACACTAATCAGTCAGTCAGTCAGTCCACAGACTCCTGTTAACATCAACATGTTTCCAGCCTGGAACAGAAACTGTTCTGGTCTCTGGAGCTGACAACTGTACAGGGGAAAATTTATATATGACTGGGAGTTGGGGGGCAGTGTCAGGCTCAGCCGAGATGGCGACTGTGCAGCAGCTCACTCTTAGCTTCAGAAACCTGATGTCACATCTGAGGAGCAGATGTACAGGAGCTGATCTGTGTGTGTGTGTGTGTGTGTGTGTGTGTGTGTGTGTGTGTGTGTGTATTATGATGATTGCTCAGGAAGTGTTCTCCCTGGCTTCTGTTGAGTTAGCTCCCAGACCTAAAGGTAGACTCTGGTGCTCGCCGCTCGCCTCAGTCCATCAGCGTCAATAATTGATCAGTGGTCTTATTTCCTGCCGCTGTGTCCATACGCTCCCTTTACGTCCTAAATCATTCATCTCCTACTCTGCGCTCCCTTTTAGTCTGTCTTCAAACATCTGAGGCAGGAAGCAGTAAAGAGGTGACCGAGTGCTTCCTGGTCAGACCAAGGTCACCTGACATGATGTTTGATTCTGGACCTGGAGGACACCCCCTCTCAGACAGTCCACCCCTCAGGGGCCACAGCCGGCATCACCCCATCGGAGAGCGAGCTTCTAGGAAGGTTCTTTAAAAACCAAGACGCCACAACCCGTACCCGTCAGGAATCCTGAGCCGTTTCCTGTGTGCGCCTGTTTTGACACCTGTCATATGTATCGGCTCCATGCCAAAGGCTAGCTGGTTAGCCGCTGAATCCTATTAGCTTAAGCTGTGGATTAGCATGTTGGAAGGGGGAGGCCGGTTCATTGACCCTGGCAGAGCCTCATCTGCTATATTGGTCTGATCCGCATCACTTCAATACAAGATGAGTCAGATACCATCCAGCCGATGGTTATTACATCATCATCATAACCACAGACCCCCCCTCCCCCAGAAGATGATCAGCTGACTGTTTCAGTTTGTTTATCACCCGTCAACAGACTTATTGATTCATTGATTTTCAGCTCTCACCTCATCACAGGATCAGCCTGAGAGAAATGAAAATACTCTGAATACTCTATATAATAAAGGACAAGTGACGTCAGCAAAGAAACACATCGATACTTTAATGACTCGATTTTGATGAATCATCTTAAATATTGTTTCTTAAACTTCCTCCATATTTTCTTTTAACATATTTCCCCATTAACACTGGGTCTGAAGCTCATCTCCTCTGACTTCACACAACTTTAACAAGGACAAATAAACCATGAGGGGGAAACAAACATTTATGCACTTAAAGTTCCTTGGTTTTAAACCATCTACTCTGACTTCCTGGTTCAGACGACTGGATCAGACCTTAGCCCCGCCCCCACCTGCTGGCTCCAGGTGACAGAGCAGAGAGGACGAAGATGGTCAGAGGAGGAAACATTAGAGAGACTCAGCCTCAAGTTTGAGCCTCACTCAGACCCAGACTCAGACCAGGACTCTGTTGAGACCAGAACCAGAGACCAGCAGACGTAGTTAGCATCTCTGAAAGTCTCCAACTGAGAATATTCAGTTTGTTCATGTTGTATCTTCTATATTGTGCAAAGTAACATAAAAAGGTAAATTGAGACAAAATCAAACAACCTGAACTCAAATCTTCCCAAATCTCTGAATGATCCCATCTTTGCTTTTACTTCGTCCATCAACAACAAACAAAAACTAACAGAGTTTAGACAGAAGTTGGCATCGATGCTGCACATCAGTTTGTTTTTATGCTGTGACGTCTTGAAGCTGCCCTTGATTTGATCACGCCAGCGTGATCTGTGACTGACAGTTGTAAAGTGGAAACAAGTCAGGAGGCCACATCATTGACCTGAACTAAGACAGAAGAAGAATAGTAGCTGCAGCTGACTCTTCTTCTCTTCTTCTTCCTGCAGTGGAGGAGTCGGACATTATCGACTTAGAGAAACGCTACTGGCTGCTGAAGGCTCAGTCCAGAACTGGACGCTTTGACCTGGAAACGTTTGTCCCGCTCGTCTCTCCTCCGATCCACGCCTCACTGAGCGAAGGTGAGGCCATGTTTATGCACCGATCAGCCGTAACATTATGACACCGACAGGTGAGGTCAGTAGCGTTGATTACCTGGTTACCATGGTTACCTGTCAGTGGTGGATGTATGAGGTAGCAGCTGAACATTTAGTCCTGAAGTTCTTGTGTTGAAACAGGAAAATGGCCAAATGTGAGGATTGTATGTATACACAAACATCACAGCTGTGTGGTCTCATTATGGTGTTTCATCCTTTAATTCTCACCCTCCTCAGTCAATACAACCCTGTAAAAAGACTTTGTATCGATATTACCTGTGTTGTTGATCCTGTTTTTCAGGCTTGTTTCACGCCTTTGATGAGAATCGGGACAATCACATCGACTTTAAAGAGATCTCCTGTGGTCTGTCGGCATGCTGCAGGGGGCCCGTCGCTGAAAGGCAGAAATGTAAGTAGCACGTTGGCCCTGAATCGTTACAGATAAATAAATCCCAGAGGCTACACATAATTACACCGAGACGTTTTATCATGAGAAGAGAAGTCTGTCTCATCTCTGTAGCTGTTATCTGTCAGCAATGGGAACATATTGGATTTCCTGCTAATAGACTGAGCTGCAGAGGTTTGTGTCATGCGTCATAAACACGTTTCACTTTCTTTTGCTGCCAGTTTGTTTCAAAGTGTTTGATGTGGACCGCGACGGTATTCTGTCCCGAGATGAACTCCATGAAATGGTTGTGGCCTTACTGGAGGTCTGGAAGGACAATCGCACAGACACACTCCCCGTAAGTTGACGCACTTTGTCTTTAGGTCCAGAGCTGCTTCACTGTCTTTACAGTCTCCCACAGATCAGGGGGTTGGACCTAGAGACTGAACACTGTTGTAACTGAACCGTGACCAGGAGACGACATGAAAGAACCAGACTCAGCACAAGCTTAACGCAACATTAGCTATTATACTAAGTATGCTAATATATGTTGTTCCCTTGCAGGAGCTGCACAGTAGTGTGTCGGACATAGTGGACGACATCCTAACGATGCACGACACGACCAAGGTGAGTCTGTCTCTAGACCTGGACCTGGACTCTGGTCTGTAAAGTGAAGCCAATGCTGAAGAGCCCTAAACCTTCATTCTCTCTAATGACCATCAGGGGGCGACTCCACTGGTTGTTAAAGAAGTCAGATTGTATTGAAGTCTATGGGAAAATGTCCCTACTTCTCCTTGATTTATTAGCTCAGTAAACGTTTTCCTAATGAGTTTATGGTCTCAGTCTCTAGTTTCAAGTCTTCAATACAACATGATGTTCAACAATGTGCTGACGGTTGTGTTGTTTCCCTCCTCAGCTGGGTCACCTGACCCTGGAGGACTACCAGATATGGAGTGTGAAGAGCGCCTTGGCCAATGAGTTTCTGAACCTGCTGTTCCAGGTGCGTTCCCTCACCCAGGTCTTCAGCTTTGACCAGTGTTTCCTTTGAAACACAGTGTTTATTCTTCCTCGTTTCCACTTCCTCAGGTCTGTCACATCGTCCTGGGGCTGAGGCCGGCCACTCCTGAGGAGGAGGGGCAAATCATTCGGTACGTACCTGTCCTATTACCTGTGCACACCTGTGAGGAATCGGCCGCTTGACCTGATGATCTGAATGTGTGTGTGTGTGTAGGGGGTGGTTAGAGCGGGAGAGCAGACATGGGCTGCAGCAGGGCCAGAACTGGTTCCTCATCTCCATGCTGTGGTGGCAGCAGTGGAAGGACTACGTCAAATACGTAAGTTTAACGTCAAGTCCACAGAGAATAGATGTGAACTGATGTCACACCATCATCATTCGGAGCTGGTCTTTCCTGTCATGTAGCCTGAAAATGAAGCTGATCAAAACAATATGAGAACAAGTCTCAAAGTGAAAATAGGTCCAGGATCTCAGACAGGGTCGTTGATAAAGCTTCTGGTTAATCAGAGTCGAGCAGATTGAAGAGTTGCTCTAACAGCATCAGTCTTAACATTTTTCTGTTTCCATGAACAAAGCTCTGAAGCCTTAAACCAGCAGATCAGAGTCTGTTTCCAGGGACCAGTGACACAAAACACCTTCAATTTTCTACTTTAATATAAGACCTAAGGTTTCCTCTTTTCATTTTGTGCCATTATGGGGTCAATGCTTTGCTTCATGATTCTTTTAAGCTTTGTGTTAACTTCCACATGTGAGCCCACTGACAAACATTCAAGCAGCTACACATCGTAGCGATGCTACGAGGAAGCCTCAGAGCTGCTGTTGTGTCTCCTCCGGTGGTTTGGTTCAACCTGTGTTTGTCTTATTTTTTGTTTTGTAATGTTTGAAACACAACTATAAGAATCATCAACCTCTCACTGGGACACCGACTGTGACAAAGACACCTCATTAATCCCGATGTCACTGATGTCACAATGACAGGGCAGTCCCTGCTGTTGTCTTCCTGTCCAGGAGCACAAGGGCATCGTGGTGGAGCAGCCGTCCATCCTGAGCTCGCTGCGGAGTCCGATGGCCACGGCCACCATCGAGCCCGCCCCTCCAGACAGACTGGGAGGACTGGGAACCTTCGCGCCGGTCAGCCCCACTGAGGAGAGGTCACCTGACGCTGTGTCCAGCGCCTCCGAGGCTACAGAGACGGGTCAGTCGACACAGCTCTTGTTCATGCTAACATTAGCTATGTAGCAATAATAAAACTCATGAAGAGATTATTTTCACAAATGAACTCAAGTCTAAACAGCTTTTATTTTGAAAAAGGAACCAAAGCTTTATTTATCTAGCACATTTCATTCCAGGTGGAAACACAATGTGCTGCAGTTTCATGACATACTACAACTACATCTCATAAACACAATGACAACAAACATGTAAATGATAGGAGTAAATTAAAAAGCATTAGAAAATAAAATATTTCAAATTAATTATAAATTCAAATCTTAATAAAGTTGAAATTAAATAACCATAGAACGATAATCAACACCAGTAGTTAAGGACTAAAAATAATAAGATTAAGTTAAAACCAGAAATAAACATGTAATATTCTGGATGATTCATTAAAAACACATATTACACTTATTTCACTAATTATCAATTTTAATTTAATTCAGATGTATGTTGATAAGGCCAAAGGTCAACTTCACTGTGACATCATAATGTTCTCTAAAGAAACACCATGACCATCATCATCATCATCATCAGTTATGAGGTCATCAGTTCAATATCAGCTACTGTTAGAGAATTTACCCCCCCTCCTGTGCCCCTCCAGCCCTGAGCCCCCAGGTTGCCCCTTCTGCCACAGAGAGTTGTTTCGCCCGTCAACACAACGTGTCAGACAACAACAACCAGTGTTTCTCTGGAGCCAACGGCCACCTCCCCTCCCAGCTGGCAGCACAGAGACCGGGGGCCATCGACAACCAGCCCCTGGTCACCACCGACCCCATGAAGGCAAGGAGTGTGTGTGAGAGAGTGTGTGTGAGAGTGTGTGAGAGTGTGTGTGAGAGTGTGTGAGAGAGTGTGTGTGTGTGTGTATGTGAGAGTGTGTGTGTAAATCATATGACTAATAATCGATCAGCCTGCACCTGTCTTCACTGAGCTCACCTGGGTTTTACATTAAACACACATTAAAGCTGACACACACTCAGTGAAACAGGGCAGGTGTTGTTGTTGTTTTTATATTTTTGTTCATGTTCTCTCTTCTTCGGGGTCAAACAGGTGATGAGCCTCAGCTTCCTCTTCCTCTGTCTTATCTCTACATTTTGCTCTAATGATCTCAGCTGCCTCCACCTTCCATTTGGAGACCGTCTCTGTCCATTATCAGTAATTTGAGCAGGCAGAGCTGTGTCCTCTGTGTTGAAGTTGTAATGTCTGTGCTGTGGCCCCTGCAGGCCCCTACACTGACCATGGAGGGCGGCAGACTGAAGCGCTCCCTGCAGCTGGTGCCTGGCAGAGACTTTGAAACTGTGCCGGAGCCGGTGTGGCGAGCGCTCTACCACTGGTACGGCGCCAACCTCAGCCTGCCGCGACCGGTGAGTGAACGCAGCAGGAGCACAAAACAGTTTATTCACACAGCAGCTTTCAGACATGAGAACATTCAAAATACGTGGAAATATGTTAAAATAGAACATGAAGACAACGTTAAAATGGCTTTTAAAAGCAGCAAAAACAAATCAAAGTAAAGCCACGTTTGTGGGTTGTAACCGTTTAAGCTCAGCAGAGAGAAGCAGCCAGACTTCAGCCAATGAAAAGCTCAGGCTTTTTGTCCAGCACGTTGCCTTCAGCCAAATTTAGTGAAACTCTGTCCACCAGATTCTGAGCTACACTTTGCTGGTACTTGTGGCGCCCCCTTGAGGTCAGGCTCAAAATGTTGTGGTCGACCTCGTTCTCATCTCAACCAGTTTCACTAAGCTCCGCCCTTTGAGAAGATGTTTCTGGAGACTTCCACCATGTTTTTTAACCAATCGTATTCATTTCTAATAGACATTTGTGTTTTTTCTTTAAGTCATTAAGTCATGTCAAGACCTCATAAAGTTAGGGCGCCATTTTAAAAGAGAAAAGAGAAGAACTTAAAGATTAGACAGATGTTACAGATGTCGTTTCTGTTTGTAACCCCAACCCCCACCACCTCCCTCCCACCCATGCAGGTGATCCTGGAGAGTAAGACGGGCCAAGCCGAGCTGGAGCTCTTCCCCCGCTACGTCCTCTTCCTCCGCCAGCAGCCGGCAACGCGCTCCCCTCAGTCCAACATCTGGGTCAATATGGGTATGACCAGCCTGCGAATGTTCCCACCGCATTTATCCCCAGCAAGAGGTAACGTAAGCCGGCAGCAAGACCAGAGCAAGCCGTCGACAAGCGCTTTGTTGAGCAAACATGCACCCCCCCCTCGATTTAATCCTTCATTAATGGACTGATCCAGCTCAGTCGGTGCTCCGGAGTGGGCGGTGACACGAACCAGCTCATGAAGGGAAACCACTTCTGCTAAAGAATAATTTAAACCGTCCATCTTCACAGACTTTGCCATTCAAGGATTAGTTCTGACAACGTTTGTTCTTGTTCTTCACACTGAAAAATACTTTAAAACGTTTACAGGCATCAATTTATAAAGAGTAGACAGTAAAAAAGAAAAACAAGAAATGACGACATGAAGAAACAGCAACAGGGCAAAACAAAAGCAAGAATATTATAATAAGGACACAGAATGACTTTACTAGTGTAAATAAGTGTACAGGTGAATAATTGTACATTTAGCTGATGAGCTTTAAGGAAATAGATAAACTGTTGCAGATTTAGTGTTTGATATATGATATATATGAGGTATCTGTGATATATGTGGTATATAATTGTGGATAAATAGCTGCAAACTCCAATAAATGAAGCTGAATTTCCCTTTTTAATATTGTAATATAGTACAGTGTCATAGTATAAAAAGAGAAGAAACACAACATGATAAAAATGTGTAATCAGGTTGGAGACGGCGTCATCTCTGAGAATGAAAGCGCTGCTGTCAGCGTATCATGTTTCAGGCCTCAGAGCTGAGAGCTGAGTCCCTGGAGGAGCTCAGTGACACCAGCACAGTTCATTACACACAGAGCCTCGTCCTCATGTTGTGCTCTAACTGGGCGGCTGGTCTGTGTCGATGGATGAAACTGCAGAGCGGTGATTTACGCTTCAGACATTAAAATAATTCATTTTCAGTGGAGTCGAGCTGTGTATTGATTTAACAGGACTAATATTGATTGGTTTGAATTTGATTTTAATCAAATCCTCGTCCACTAAGTTGATTGATCAATCACGTTTGCACAGACTGACAAAATAAGCCCTTTTCTTGCTGCTTCCTTACAACTAATCCTCAGTCAACACAATGCTGTTGTTATAGATATATGTCAGTGATTGTTTGCATCTTTTTGCTTTGTGGATAAATGTGCAGTTGCCATAGCAACAAATCCAACTCAGATGCTCTTTGTTCAATGTGGCGATTTGAATCGAGACCGTTTTTTAGCCACGTCCAATGGAAACGGACATTAAAGTAAAACCAGCTGTTCAGTGATTGGTCCTCTGTCTGTGTCCTCACAGGTAACGTGCCGTCCCCCAACGCCCCCCTGAAGAGGGTGTTGGCCTACACAGGCTGCTTCAGCCGCATGGCCACCATCAAGGACATCCACCTCTACCTGTCCCAGAGACTCCGCATCAAGGAGGAGGACATGAGACTGTGGCTGTACAACAGTGAGGTGGGTCCACATCAGCGTCGCATCAGCCCCTCGGACTTTCATTTGTTATGGTCATAACTTGGCCAGATGAGCCTTTTAAGGGCCCCTGTCAGGCCCCTGTTCGACCCCTACTCCTACTGTTACCCCACAGTGTGAGGCCCAGATCTTCTGTATCACAGCTTGTTTAATCATGAGCAGAATTTTAGATTGACCTGCAGTGACCCTGCGGGCTCTTGGTACCTGGGGCAGTTTGGGACCCCAGGCCCCGGGGTGTTTACTGACTTTGCCTGGTTGATAATCCAGCCTTGGCTCTTTGCTGGTTTCTTCTCCTCTCATGATTGAATGCTCGTCATAAAGTCACAGATTTGAATATCAGTCAGTCAGTGAGTCTGTGAAGTCATGAAATAAGTCATGAAATAAAAAATGTCACCTGGACCAAGGATTAAACACCAGAAGATCCAAAAGTCCCAGGTATTTTCTGAGTGAGGCTCCTCATGTCCGAATCAAAATTTGAATCCTCTTTGTTTTGCTCATGTTCCTGAATTGATTTATTCAGGGGCCAGGTAGAGCACATTTCACACAGGGGCCCAGCATCCTTTTTTTCTCCCGGGCTCCTCCAGCAGGTTTTAAATGACACTTCAACAATTGAATGAATCCACAGTTGTAATAAATCTAAAGTGTTAATAAAGTTGGATTGAATAAATTTGTCCTTGTTCTGCAGAACTACCTCACCCTCCTGGACGATGAAGACCACACCCTGGAAAGTCTGAAGATCCAGGATGAGCAGCAGCTGGTCATTGAAGGTATGAGGCGACCCCCCATCAGTCTGTCACAGCCCCTCTGTTTAAAATGAGTGAACTCTGATCGATGGCTCTTCCTCCACAGTCAGGAACAAAGACATGAGCTGGCCTGAGGAAATGTCCTTCATCGCCAACAGCAGTAAGATGGACAGACACAAAGGTTAGTGAGCAGGTGTGACCTTTCAGAGCTTCTCTGATTGGTGGATTGGCTCTGTGATGTCACTGTTCTAATCGTTCATTCAGTCATCGATCTCTGTGTGATGTCACATTGTCACACTTTTTACTCACAAGGTGTTTCCACAGCTTGTTGCTTAATGTTGTTCTTGCTCTTCTGTAAACAAAACATGCTTTTAATTTGAAGGCTTGTGCCACTTCTCTGTACTGTTCTTATTTAGATTGTTCTATATTTTTCATTTATTGTAAATATGTTTCTTGATTAGATTCTTTTCTATGTTGAAGTTGTCATGTTGAGTCCTGATCTCCTCACTGTGTTTAATATTTCTTGTTTTTTGCACCAAAACAAATTCCTTTACGTAGAAAAACATACAAAACAACAAACCTGGTTCTGGTTCTGGTTGTGACCAGCGTGTCCTCGTCTTTCCATCAGTCCCTACAGAGAAAGGAGCCACTGGTCTCAGTAACCTTGGCAACACCTGCTTCATGAACTCCAGTATCCAGTGTGTGAGCAACACCAAGCCCCTCACAGACTACTTCATCTCAGGGAGACACCTCTACGAGCTCAACAGGTGCCTCACGTCGCTCACGTCTTGTCCTCCTCGTTCGGAGCTCGTTGTCGTTTAACAGACGTGTGTTGGTGTGTTTCACAGAACCAACCCCATTGGGATGCGAGGTCACATGGCCAAGTGTTATGGCGACCTGGTGATGGAGCTGTGGAGCGGCACGCAGAAGAACGTGGCTCCGCTCAAACTCAGAGTGAGAACTGGTCCGACCGAAGCTTGTTTATGTCTCTACCTGTTCTTACAAAGAGCCGTTTAAACACTGTTTTTGATGTTATCACTTCCTCTCCAGTGGACGATAGCAAAGTACGCTCCACGCTTCAACGGCTTCCAGCAGCAGGACTCCCAGGAGCTGCTGGCCTTCCTGCTGGACGGGCTTCATGAGGATCTGAACCGAGTCCACGAGAAACCCTACGTGGAGCTGAAGGACAGTGACGGCCGGCCTGACTGGGAGGTGGCGTCTGAGGTCAGAGAGCATTCATCTCTTCTTCTACTGTTTTAAGTATAAACTAGAATCATTCAGACTTTGCCTGAAATGCGTCTCAGGTGTGAACAGGCTCCTCCTCCTCAGAGATGATGATGAGTCAGTAACATTCGATTAGCTCAGCTTCTCTTTAAACTGTGTGTGTCTGTGCATACAGGCTTGGGAGAACCACCTCCGCAGGAACCGCTCCATCGTGGTGGATCTGTTCCACGGGCAACTGAAGTCCCAGGTGAAGTGTAAGACCTGCGGCCACATCAGTGCTCGCTTCGACCCCTTCAACTTCCTGTCTCTGCCCCTGCCCATGGACAGCTCCATGCACCTGGAGATCACAGGTGAGGAGGTCGGAGGACTGACTCTGAGTCCCTGTTTCTCCTGACGGAGTCTGACCCCCGTGTGCTGTGTTTTCAGTCATTAAACTGGACGGCTCCACACCTGTTCGCTACGGCCTGAGGCTGAACATGGACGAGAAGTACACAGGGCTGAAGAAACAGCTGAGTGAGCTGTGCAGCCTGAAACCTGAGCAGATCCTCCTGGCTGAGGTCCACACCTCCAACATCAAGGTACTGAGCTGAGCCTCCTCCTGGGCTCACAGGAGAGACACAGGCGTCAGAGACGTCAGGCAGAAACTGCTGTGAACACATTATTTCCTGCAGGTTTTTCTTTGACGACATCATGATGCAGGTTGCAGAGCTGTCACTGACTGAGCTGCTGTGTCTGTGTTTCAGAACTTCCCTCAGGACAACCAGAAGGTGCGTCTGTCCGTCAACGGCTTCCTGTGTGCGTTCGAGGTGCCGGTGCCAGGTTCGCCAACATCACTGAGCTCACCCACACTGACAGGTGAGTTGCCCCGCCCCCTGTGTTTACGTCAAAGATCAGTCTGAGAATCCACGCTCACCTTCGGTACTGTCTCCTCTCTCCTGCTCTTCATCAGACGTCACCCCAATAGCCAACGGCTCCGCTGCAAACGGGCACCTGAGCAACAAGCCTGTCCTCATCCCTAATGGAGGACCCAGCACCCTGGTGCCCTGCACCCCAGAGATGCTGCTGGCCAACGGGGTAACCAACGGACACATCACCCCGGTGCTGGACAGCCCCTTCATCGGCTACATCATCGCCATGCACAGGAAGATGGTGAGAGCGGGAGGATATGTAGAAACATCAGCTGCACACGGCTGAGTCTCAGCCCCTGATCTGACCTCCATGTTTCTGTGTCCAGATGCGTACGGAGCTGTACTTCCTGTCGTCTCAGAAGAACAGGCCCAATCTGTTCGGGATGCCCCTCATAGTTCCCTGCACTGTCCACACCAGTAAGAAAGACCTGTACGACGCCGTCTGGATCCAGGTGTCCCGGCTCGCCAGCCCGCTGCCCCCACAGGAAGCTAGTAACCACGCCCAGGACTGGTAGGCCCACAGTCTGACGCTTGTGTTAATTAATCTGTTGTGAAACAAACCTGATTTGAACCTGACTCTCCTCCCTGCAGCGACGACAGTATGGGCTACCAGTACCCCTTCACTCTGCGGGTGGTGGGGAAGGACGGGAACTCGTGTGCCTGGTGTCCCTGGTACAGGTGAGACTCACTATACACACACACCTGTATCATCACTTTAAAATAAATGATCAAATATTAAGAACAGGTAACAAATTAACTCTACAACTGTGTGTGTGTGTGTAGGTTCTGTCGAGGCTGTACAATAGACTGCTCTGAGGACAGAGCCTCTGTGGGGAACGCCTACATCGCTGTGGACTGGGACCCTACTGCCCTGCACCTCCGCTACCAGACCTCCCAGGAGAGGGTGAGACACACACAGTAAATTTAGACTCCTTGTCCAAACCAGTTCAAGGTGTTCACTGTTACAAACTTACCTGGAGTAAGTGCAAACACTCAGGACCTGTTCACACCTGTATTAAATAAAGTTTTATCCATTTGAAATAATGAAATATTTTCAGTCCGTTACAAACTGTGTTGGGACTTGCTGGCCTTCTTGCTGACTGTCAGAGCCCACATCACTTTGACAGTATCAGTCAGAACATCTGTCCCATGGTCACACAGCTGTGCAGGTTCACATCAGGCAGGAAGTGGTCATTCATCAAACTGATCACATGACTCTAAGGTCATCCTTCACTGGTTAATCATTCAGTCAGTCAATCAGGCTCCATGACTGAGGTGATGATGAGGTCATTGTGTTAAACGACTGAGTGTGAAGCTCAGACCTTCATCACCTGTGTTGTTATCTGAGCTGTAACACCTGTAGTCTGTTCAATCACAGATCAGGCAGAGTCCAGAGACCAGGGACCTGCAGGCTGTGTACCCAGGTTTAAATGTTCCTGTTAGTGACATGTTGAGTTGGTCTCCTCTTCCCCTGAGAGGTGGGTTAGGGTTTCAGTGTCCTGACCCTGCTGGTCTCCTGCAGATCGTGGAGGAGCACTGCAGCGTGGAGCAGTCCCGCCGGGCCCAGGCTGAGCCCATCAGCCTGGACAGCTGTCTGAAGGCCTTCACCAGCGAGGAGGAGCTGGGGGAGGACGAGCTCTACTACTGCTCCAAGTGTAAGACCCACCGGCTCGCCACTAAGAAACTGGACCTGTGGAGGCTGCCGCCCATCCTGGTCAGTGGTCTAAGACTGTGTCAGACCGGAGCTCTGTTCTTATGGAGATGAGCTTTGTGTGTTTGTCAGTGCAGAGTGTGACGTTGTGTCCTCTCCAGATTGTCCACCTGAAGCGCTTCCAGTTTGTCAATGGTCGCTGGATCAAGTCCCAGAAGATCGTCAAATTCCCACGGGAGAGTTTTGACCCTAGCGCTTTCCTGGCTCCCAGAGACCTGGAGCAGCACTGCCTCCACTCCCGCAGTGAGAGTGAGGACCTGCTGAGGGTCGGAGAGGACAACCTGTCCTCCATTTCTGCCCCCGCTGGCTTCTGCAACCTCAACAAAGGTACCACCCAGTCAACACAATAATGAACTGAAGTGCAGATGTGCTGAGCAGTGTCTTTAACCCTCTGCTCTCCCAACAGCCTCCCCCGCCTCCAGCAGGAAGTCGGCGCCGTCTCTCAGCCGGACCAGCAGCCCTTCCAGCAGCCCGAAGAGCAGCGGAGGCCGCAGGCCCGGCCGGCTCCGCCTGCCTCAGCTGGGCAGCAGACACCGCCTCTCCAACAGCAAGGAGAACCTGGATGGAGCCGCCAACGCTGAGGCGGAGCCACGGGAGAACGCCACACAGGCAGACACAGACGGGTGCGGGGGGGGTGGCCTTCCTGGATCAGGAGAGGCAGTGACATCAGAGTCTTCGTGCAGCACTGAGGCGTCCAGCAGCCACTGCGACGTAGTCCTGGTGAACGGAGACAGTAACGGGCTGAGCTCAGACTGCAGCATGGAGAGCGGCATGGACCCCGACGGCTCCCTGCTGCAGCACAGAGACATGTGTCTGGACGCCATCTACAACCTCTATGCAATATCAGTGAGTCACTGTGACCTTTGACCTCAACAGCTTCTCTGTCTGCAACACGTCTGAAACGGTTCTGTTCTTCCCCTCAGTGTCATTCAGGAATCATGGGAGGAGGCCACTATGTGACGTACGCCAAAAACCCTAACGACAAGTGGTACTGTTACAACGACAGCAGCTGTAAGGTGAGACAGCACGCCACGCCATACGTCTATGCCCCAAGTCCTTCAAAGCCAGTGGGCCTCCATGGGACTCAGTAGAGTGGGCGGGCCTTGAGCACTGCAGCTTCTTTTAAGATGTGTCTCCTTTGTTTTATTTAACCTTGAAATGACTCAAATCTTTTTGAATCTTTGTTAATAATCATAATAATAATAATAATCTATGTTAATGTGTTGTTGTGCGTCTGAAGTGCTGTAAACGCCTCATGTCTGAGCGCCGTGAAGCTGCTGCTTGTTTTCCATGTTGTCGTGTGCTGGTGTCAATCAGCCTCTCAGGCAGAAACTCACGTGTGTGTTTTTACCTTCAGGAAGTGCACTCTGAGGAGGTCGACACTGACTCCGCCTACATCCTCTTCTACGAGCAACAGGGCGTCGACTACTCCCAGTTCCTGCCAAAGATCGATGGCAAGAAGATGGCCGACACCAGTAGCATGGACGAGGACTTTGAGTCCGACTATAAGAAATACTGTGTCCTCCAGTGACGACATCGTCTTCCATCAGCCAGCAGGACGCCTGCTCCACCCCCCTCCCCCCGCCAACCCCACCCCCTCCTGCTGCTCTGAGCGGGAGGCACCAGACGCTTTGTCTTTAGACGAACGTCGCAGCACTTTCTACACAAACACAGATTAGTGCAAAGGTTGCCAAGATGATGACGACGCCCCGGTGAAAGCACTAAACTGGTGCACTTTGCTGAGCCCAACAAAACAAACAGCCCCCTCATGTGAACACCCCTCGCCATAACATACATGCAACATGCTAACATCTCTGAATGTATGGCAGGAAGTGATGTTGCTTTGTTATCGTTCATTTATAACACATTCACACCTGGAGGTGACGTGACACGATGAGGTCCAGGTGTAAACACGAGGCCAACGGTCGGATCCAGATTCAGCTCTGATGCCAAGTGTAAACGGGGCCCGAGTTAAAGAGCCTGTGGGCTGAGGTCAGGTCTGAAGCCGCAGGTCGACGCCATGTTAAAATGTCTTTTAAAGAAGGTTCTTCAAAGGTTTTATCAGCGTCATTGAGGAAAACAGAAGTCACACACTACCTCATCGCCTCCTGCAGTCCGTTGGCCAACAGCCCCGAGTCCCTCTGACAGTATTAATAATAATGATGATAATAATTAAATGCTTCCTTCCTGTGTAGGAAACATGGTACACACATTTCAAGAACCGCCCCCTCAAAATAACACCCCCCTTCCTTCGTAGGAGACTCACACAGGTCCTGATGTCCACAGGAAATTAGGCACTTTCTGCCAAAACTCTGCCAAATATCAGTGGTGATTCGTGCAATGTCGACCTGTGTGTGTCCACAGCTTGTTAGCTCGTTAGCTTAGCACAGGTGCCATGGGTTCAGCAGAGATGCTAACAAGAAACCACACAGTGAACATGTGATGCTCGTATTTCTTCTTGTTTTTATTAAAGATTTATTTTATTGTTTTAAGACCGGACTCAGGTTGAGACCGGATCTGGTCTCAGAGGGGTCAGACTGACCTCCACCGCCACGTCAGCCACCTGAAGCACTGCAGCTCTGAGCTGTTGATGTTCAAACCAACCCCCCCCTGTCTCTTATACA
>CM076657.1:25236544-25251608 GCA_038496675.1 Rachycentron canadum
GATGTGTATAAGAGACAGCCCCCCGAAACCAGGAAGTGATAGGACGCTGCTGATCCTTTCGGTCTGTAATGATGATTCAGCTGAACCAAAGCTCTCATCTGGCTCCTACATTACCCAGAATGCAACTCAACTGTTAACAGTTCAGTTGGAGAGTCAGGTGTGTTATGCTAGTAGCAGCTAATGTAGTCTGGAGCTTTAAGCAGAGATGGGGGCTCTGCTCCACAGCCTCAGACGCTGGGTGGAGTCAGGTCTTTGTTAAACTGGAGTTCTGTGACATCACAGCTCTGAGGCGTCTGGTTTGGTAACTGAGGCTCCACTGGGGCCCCAGACTCCCAGAGGCCCCAAAGCTCATTTGACAATTGAGGTGGCTCCAAAAACTTCACCTGCCCCTTCCTGGGTTAGCCCCGCCCACCCTTCCAGCCCCCATGGACAGTTATTCCCTAAAAGCAGGTTATGGAGGTGTGACATCATCAGAAGAAACCATGTGATTCTTGGTGACCAGGGAAACAGAGACTGTGTCCAAATGCACTTTCAGTTAATTCATCAGCTCTAAAGAGGGAAAAACACACAAGTTGTATGAGCAACATTTCCAGTATATACTCAATAATGAATAAATATTAATATTGATTTGATGTAGAATTTAATCCAGGACCTGGAAAAAAGAAAAGAGTCACATTTATTCACCAGAACATCAGATCTGAACTCGCTTCCTGTTTTCCTCTGAAGGTTTTCTGTAACTGTTGAGGTCAGTTTGAAGCAGACGTCTGCGCGGCTGCTCCTGCGCAGCTGCTCAGTCTAATCACTGTGAACAGATGGTTCCTGCTTTGTCTTCACCCCTTTAGCTGCTGTATTTATGAGAAGGTGGTGTCACGATGGAGAGACGTCTGTCACTGAATGAAACTTTATTTTCACTTTGCAAAGAGTACGTTTGTTGAACAAATGGAAATGTACATACGAGTGATATTTATGTTGCCCCCCCATCCTGATGGACCACGCTGCACACGACGACGTCCAGTTTGTGTCCGTGTTCGTCATCACGTGGCTCAAAGGGAAACTCTGTCTCTCGAGGACCTGGTTGGTTATGCTTGCTTCGTTTAAAGGTGCAATAGCTGTCAACTTAATTTCTTCTTCTTTGCCTGTGAATGTGCCCTGAAACAGCTGCTGGTGTGATGCTAAGCTAACCGCACCTGTAGCTGAAACTGTTTAGATTTGGGGTTAATTTCAGCACAATTCCCGTGATCCAGGAACAAAGACTTTCTGCCCAACAAAACTGAGCTTTGATGCTGAAAATGGGCAAACACAGATCCTGTAAAACCAACACCTGACACCTCCCCCTGGCTCCAGAAGCCCCGCCCCCGCCACCCTCCACAGGAAGAGTTCAGTGTTGCAGGCGATGCAATCTACTACTGAGCTGTCCGTCAGTGTCTGTAGCCTCTTTTTATTTAAGTTCATTTCTGTCAGATCTGAACCAGACGTGTTAATTTAAAGAACTTTTTTTGTAAAGTGTCTGCTGAAAGAAAGTGACATTGCACTGACATGAAAACATGTACATAAAATGTGTTTTGTAAATAAGCCAATGAAAACTATGTATTTGAATATGAACTGTACAAAATACTGTACCTGTAGTTGTATATGGAGTGATACCGTTGATCTGTAACTAAATACCCAAGCAACAAATTAAATTCTGCAGAGGAAACGATGGCGGCTGAGTCACGTGTTTGTGTGCTGATGCAGATTCGTTGGCGCTGCAGCTGCAGCTGGTTGGTCCAGGAACAAATGGGTGAATTTCAATAAAGATCAATCAGTTGTGTGGCTGCTGCGCCCAAACATCTGAGACCACACGCTTGTCTGGTCACAGCCAGTTCCACGACCCGAGTCTGGCCCATGTGCCACATGATGTCAGAGTCTACCTCCACTTCTCTGATGTTACCAGAGCGTAGCAGCTGGACACAGATGTGGTTGTATTGAGCCCAAGCCACAGACCATCTATAGAGCCGTAACCCTTCATTCTCTCTAATGACCATCAGGGGGCGACTCCACTGGTTATTAAAGAAGTCAGATTGTATTGAAGTCTATGGGAAAATGTCCCTACTTCTCCTTGATTTATTAGCTCAGTAAACGTTTTCCTAATGAGTTTATGGTCTCAGTCTCTAGTTTCAAGTCTTCAATACAACATGATGTTCATTTTTTAAATGATGGTCCATTTAGAGGAAAATAGACCAGAAAGGAGGGGATGGATTAGGGGGCGTGGCTACTGTGTGAGTGACAGACTGTACTTCAGCTCACTCTCACTATATCTAAACCTTTTTATTTTCTTCACCACAGTTTGCCCTTCATCCTCTTTTCCTTTTACTTTAACTTGATTCAGTTTGAAGTTGCTTCCTGTTGTTTCTGTGTCATTGTGAGCTCTTGGTGCAGAGAGGAAACCACACTCAGGGGCTCTGCAGCCACTTCTCTGAACTCAACCCTGCAGCTCTGAGTGCAGATCATTTTACTAAAGCATCTCAATTCTTCTGGATGCTTTTTTTTCTCTTTGTAAATTTGCATTAAAAATCATCAGAATTCAACAATTCTGAAGATTTTTGTTGGATCCAGCTGAACCAGCTCCAGCTGCTGTGAACTCAGGTCAGATGTTGTGTGTTAATGTTGATGGACACTGAGCATCATGCAGCTCAAACCACCTGCTCTTTTATTCATTTCCTCCCTCTGTTGTGGTTGACAGACAACAAAGGCTCCTGCTGCTGACAACAAATCGCAAGTTGGAGGTTCACACAACTCAGCGTCCAACTGTGGAAGAGGTTCAGCATTTTTAGAAGCTTTGAGTAGAATAAACCCAGATCAGACCAAGACCCAGAGACCAGGAGACCTGGAGACCTGAAGACCTGGAGACCCAGATGGTCTCTGATCAGTCAGAGAATGGACTCCATCTGAAAACAGAGGCTCTGTGTCAAAACAAAGGACCTGGTGTGAGTTTGTAAAATTCATGTGTGTTATTGTGGTTCAAGTTTGACTGTAGCTTCACAGCTTCTTGTAAAAGTCTGTGAATCATGATCATTTACATCCACAGACTCTGATCATTTCACCTCCTGCTGTCGACGTCAGTAAACACATCCCATGGTGCCTGTTACCTCCACCAGTGAAGGCACCTGCTCAGGTGAGTCCTCCAGCCTCACAGCTGACAGTCACATCCAGCTGAGCACGGTAGAGCTGAGGGTCTGCGTCTCTTTCAGATCAGGACCTCGTCTTCGTCCTGACTGGACTCCTGTCCTTCACCATCTTCATATTCACTCTTCTGGGCATCGTGTATCTCAGAAAGTAAGAGACTGAATCTGGTGGTTTCATTCGTCTGCGGTTGAATCTGTATGAAGAGAAACATTCAAGACTAAGAAAAGAACATCTTTAATAGAGCTTGTCAGTCTCAGGTAGTTTCAAAGAGGGGCCACAAACAGAGAGGGGATGTCTTGTTTCCATGTAAGTGAAACAGTCTAAATAGGTCTAAAGGTAGATGTTAAAGGTCCATACAGTCTAAAGGTAGATGTTAAAGGTCCATACAGTCTAAAGGGAGATGTTAAAGGTCCATACAGTCTAAAGGTAGATGTTAAATGGACCCACCATCCAACCTTACAGGATTTGGTTTCTTTACATAAATTCTGCTATATTTCTGCAATATTTTTAAAGCAGTCAGCCAATCAGAAGAGAGCATCAGATCCTCTCCTCTGATTGGCTGACTGACCTGTTGTTCCTAGAGCTCAGAGCTCGGCCTGAGAGAAGAGGCGTGAAACTACATTGAGATGGTTTTTGGTTCTTAAAAACACAAATATATCTTCTAAGTTCAAATATGGACCTTTAATATAAAATGTCTTATTTCTTTGCAGGTATTTTTCTTTGCTCCGAACCATTCAGGAGCTGAAGGGGAGCAAGTTGTCGCCACGTCCTGTCCCTCAGCCGGAAGCTCCCATCGTTCCTGAGAGGTTGGTCCCATCGGTGGAGCAGGAGAGGGAGGAGGAGGAGGAGGAGGAGGAGCTTCCTCTCCAGACTCTGCAGAAGAGCAGAACAGTCAGGCCGTCGTCCAGGAGGCTGTGGAGAAGCCTGCAGCAGGTACAGACGTCTTCCTGTTTGATTTCTGACCACGTCCAACCAGTTCGTCCTCAGGGTTGGACTGTAAAATGACCTGGAGGTCCTCTCAGTGTCCTCAGTATCCTCAGTATCCTCTCAGTGTCCTCATTGTGCACAGTGTCCTCAGTGTCCTCTCAGTGTCCTCATCCATGTTTCTTCTCCAGGGTCCTCATTTCACCAAGTCAGACCTGAACCTTCTGCAGATGATCAAAGCGGGGAAGGAGGGCGTCTTCTACCAGGCCAGGATGAGCAGGGGGACGTGCAAAGGCCACAATATGTTCACATGCAAGATCAGCAAAGAAGGTAGAGCTGTGCCTGAAGGCAGCACGGACCAATCAGCTGCTGAGCTCAGAGAAAACAGAATCGTCACCAGCCACGGCGGCCATTTTAATCTCTGTCAAAACATTAGTGTTTATTTTCATATTAATCAAATATTTCTATAAAACAAGTCGTCGTCCATCTTTAACAAGACTGAGATGATTCATATCATTCTGTAGGTGGTTGCTATGACAACTTGACGGACACCAAAGTTCAGTTTTGAAGAAGCTTCTTTGTTAAAACATGAAAATGAACAGATAATAATTCATATTTACGGTGTGTCTCCCTAACGGTGGCGTTCTTCAGTCTGTGCCACCGTTTCTTTGAGTTGTCTTTTATGATCATCACCAACTTGACTTTATTCTGCTCCCTGAGCCGCACGTCACATTAACACCTGTCCCCTGGAAACGAGAGCAGGTGGGAACCAAAATGCTGTAAAGAAGCAACTTCACTATATATTACATATAAAATACTAAAGAGCACTAATTGATGATGATATTATATATATATATATTATATAATATTCTCAATGAAATAATAATAATATTATAAACTGAAATAATGTCTTTGTAAACAAGATAAATTTAAGTTAAAATAAACAGTAACTATAAATGGATCAGTCAATGGATCAACTTCTGTCACATGGAAAAGTTTTAACACTAGTGTGACATAAATGCAGCTCAGCTCAGGATGTTGAAGGTGTGAAGGTGATGATGAAGATAAACCCACCCTCTCTTCCTCTTCTGCTCTCAGCCAGAGAGTCTGCTTTTCACACCTATACTGTGTTTTTACATGTGTCTGCAGGGGTGTGAGTGTTATGATAATCTAATGATCATGTAACTGACCTTTAAAAAATTCAACAGACACTTGAAGTCATACTGAAGTCATACAGTCTAAAGGTAGATGTTAAAGGTCCATACAGTCTAAAGGTAGATGTTAAAGGTCCATACGGTCTAAAGGTAGATGTTAAAGGTCCATACAGTCTAAAGGTAGATGCTGCTTGGTTTGACCTCTGTGTGTTTCCCCCTGAGGTGTCCGTCCCAAACATGTGGACATGGAAGTTTCCATCATGAGGAAACTGATGCACCACAAGAACATCCTCCAGCTCCTGGACTGGAACACCACTGAGGGTGAGAGACAGAGGCTTTGACCTGCATCCTGTTTCAGTAACTGTAACTGTAACTGGACTGTTTCCTTTGTGCAGAGCCTTATGTTCTGATCATGGAGTACGTGAGCTACGGGACTCTCAGGACCTTCCTGCAGACCAACAAGGGAAACCTGAGTGCAAACCCTGAAGTGCAGAGCCTCTTCACCATCGCCTCGTACCACATCGCTCTGGCCATGCAACACCTCTGCTCCAAAATGGTGACGTAGTGTTTTAATATCTCGCCACTTTCACCTCCCTGAGCAAACACACACTCTTGATGCTGATCAGTGCTGGTTGGTGTGTGTGTGGTCGTGGCTGCAGATCGTCCACTGTGACCTGGCTCTGAGGAACATCATGGTCAACAGGTTTCCCTGGGAGGTGAAAGTGGCCGAGTTCAGTTTGGCCCGAGACTTAACGCGTCTGACGAGTCGCCACAGCAACCGCTGGAGGAGCTCACGGGTGAGATGACATCAGCCAGCTGTTACTCCGCCCATAGGGCGTTTAGTCAGAGAGAGAGTCAGACAAAGAAAAAGAGAGAGAGTTTCCCAGCACAAGTTAAGTCTGAATTTCCTTAAAATAAAAACACAAAACACCCTAAAATCTTCTCCTTAGAATTTAAGATTTTCTTCTTATCTTCTTAAAGAATCACTTAAAGTCACTTCAACCTGTTGCATAAAACACCTTAGTGAGTAAGTAAGAAAAGTAAGAAAAAAACTAAAGGTGTATTTGGTTTATTTTCTCTCTATTTTAACTGCAACATGACTGAGTGTAAATGAAGCCAGTGACCTTTAAAGAGGCCTGACAGTCAAACTGTGATTGGTCCACCTGGTCCTGTCTTTCTACAGGTTACCACCGGTTGTTGTTGTGTGTCTCATCAGGTTTCCTGTTGTGTGTATCTGTGTGTCTGCTGCAGCAGCGGGTTCCTCTGCGCTGGTACCCGCCTGAGTACTTCAAGAACAACCACTACAGCTTCAAGGGAGACGTGTGGGCCTTCGGCATCGTGCTGTGGGAGATGCAGACGTTTGGTGAGTTGGTAAAGGTGAAGATGATGTTCGGTCAAGATCAGACTGCTGCTCTCACCGGTGTGCTGCTGGTCAGGCCTCATCACCTCATCACAGATTCATACCTGTGGTGTCCATGAAAACAGTTTCATCCATGAGGTGGAGCCAGATTTTTAAACTTCACAGAGAAACATTTAATTTGACTTTTCATGTTCAAATGTAAAATAAATCAAGAACATCTGTATGAACATCTGCACTTCAAATTGATTGAAGACAGAAGGGACCTAAAGAACCTCAACATTTTTTTGAAATACAAATGTGATGTTGGTGTATTTTGTTTTGAAATGAACATTTTCAGGAACTTTACCGTACCCAGACCTGGAGACATCTGAGGCAGTGGTGTACCACATCTGTATCGGCCATAAGAACACGAACCCTGAAGGCTGCAGACCAGAGATGTGAGTCAAACTCATCCATTAAAACTGAATAATCATTCATTCATTCGTTCATTTTATTTCATCCACATTTCAAAAAGCAGGTTAAATACTATTATGTTGAATATCCTCTATATAACAGTTGGTTTTTAGGCACAAATCATTTTGCACTAATATTTTAGAATCATTATCTGATGTTTGAAATTGTTTCCATTTTAGTTTAAACTAACAAAACTCACTGATCAATCATTAATCACCATCAGTTAATGAATCAGTAACTATCAGTCCCTTTGGTAACTGATCATTAAGGCCTCAGCTTCCTGTTCTAACTTGTGTCTGTTATTGATGAATCCTCCATGAACCCTGTGACTCCCCAGACTCCACATCATGCAGGACTGCTGGATGGAGCCCAACACGCTGAGACCGTCCTTCACCGACATCATCCACATGCTGGAGGACGTCATGGAGAACGACGCAGTAAGAAACAAACCGCGACATCACACAGTTAAAGTCCTGTTGTGTATATCTCCTGAGATGTCATGAAAGAACTGGATTCAGTTCCTGAGAAGTTGAATCATGACTGAATTGTTTGTCTTCTTTTTGCAGGACTACGTGGATGTGGAGCCCCAACAGCTTCTGGTGAAAGACCAGGCCGATTATCATGAAGCTAAATGTCTCCAAGCTGCCAGCGTCACTCTGGATGATACAATCTGAGCAGATCCACTGAGGCTTTTCTATCACATGATCACACATAACACAACCCACAGCAAAGTAAGCACAAGTGGTGTCATGTTGCATGGATTTTGAAAAATAATGTACTTATAATAATAATAATAATGTATTTTTTGACTGACTCAAATAAACAATTTTATATGTGATGTATCTTCCACTGCACAAAATCCCTACAGGTCTCTACAGTATTTTATATTTAAATTTAAAATTTGTGTTTTATCTTTGATTTTTAATTTTTCATTATTTAAAATGTCAAGTGAACCAAGAAAAACATCGGCAGCAAATTCTAGAGCAGAACAGAGATTATATTATTATTATATTATTATATAATATTAATATATTTATAGCAACAGGAAGTAGGGTCATTTTCACATAGACTTCAATACATTCAATCTCACTTATCCTAACAACCATAGTCTGTCTGTGAAAACTCAAGGATTGTGAAGTGAAGCCAATGCCTTAAAGCCTTAAACCTTCATCCTCTCTAATGTCCATCAGGGGGCGACTCCACTGGTTGTTAAAGAAGTCAGATTGTATTGAAGTCTATGGGAAAATGTCCCTACTTCTCCTTGATTTATTACCTCAGCGTGGAGACTGTGTGATTGACAGACTGTACCACCCAATCAGGATAGAGTACAGAGCAGGTCAGCTCCACCCCTCACTCCTCCTCAGCTCCACCTTCTCCTCCAAATATGGTTTCTACTGGTTTCAAAAAAACAAGATGGCCGACGGACAAATGACAAACTGGAGGCTTCAAAGCAGCAGCTCACAGACCGATTGGTGACGTCACAGACGGTGATTTCATGTCCAGCTGCTCTTTGTGTCAGAAATCAATGTTTGGCATTTTCCGCTTCAGCTGTGCGCGCTCCCGTGACGGGCACGCGGACAGGACCTTTCTCCTGTGTGAGGTGAGCGGTGCTGCTCCAGGCCCCGCCCCCTCTCCCTCTGTGAGCCAATGGGCTTCATCACGCGTTTTTACGACACAGCGTAGCTGAAGTTTTCCCGACGACACCGTCTGTCATCGAGTCTGAGGGGGTCACCATGGTCACCACGACTGTCCGCGTGCTCGAGATCATCTTCTTCTTCTACTTCGCCTCCCACGTCCCCATCACCCTCTTCATCGACCTCCAGGCTCTGCTGCCCGGACACGTGTACCCGCAGCCGGTGAGTGAGCCCGGTGAGTGAGCCCGTCTCCCCCTCACACCGACCTCCATGTCCGCCTGTCTCTCCCGCAGCTGAAGGACCTTCTGGCCTGGTACGCGGAGCAGTTTAAAGACCCCATGGTCCTGGATCCACCGCAGTGGTTCAAGTCCTTCGTCCTGTGCGAGGCCGTGCTCCAGGTGCCGTTCTTCCCCGTGGCAGCTTACGCTTTTCTTAAAGGTCAGTGAGCAGTGTCGTCGCGCCAGACTTCGCTTTAAAACTCGCCCCTTTAATGTTTTCTCCTATGACACGGCAGGTACGTGCATGTAAATATGAATTAATTACTTTTTTAAAATGTCATAGTCAGTATTTAACGTCTATTTCCAAATCTAATTGAAAACCATATCCACATTAGAGGATAATACACAGGATATTACACCAAGTAGACTTGTTACCTCTCTGTCATTGTGTCTGTTATATATTATGAGGGAGATGGGTAGGGTTAGGGTATTCTCTGACATTGTCTTGCTGAACCACAGTGAGACAAAAGTTGTGTCTAAAAGTAAGTTTATTTCTGATGTACTGACAGTTAAACCAGCCCGCACTAAATTAGACGTTTTTGTAATTGAGTTTGGCGTGTCGTTTCCGTGCACTTCAGATAGGACGGTTGTGGCTCAAGCCTGCCCCCGGCTGGATATTAGCTGCTCTTGCATAATAAATCCATACAGCTGTGGAGAATAGAGGATTTAAAGCATGTATGTAACTGTATTTAATCTTAGATATTTTTTCAGAACATGTCTGACTGTAGAGCTGCCGGCCTCTCTGACCCAGACCCAGACTGTGATGTGTCATCACAGACAGGGCTGGACTGGGACAAAATCCAGGCCCTGACAATTATATTTTTGTTCTCAATTTTCATGCTGTTGAAATAAACCAGGAAGAAACGAGGGACAGGGCCAATTACTGGAAATGAACCAATGGGCTGCAGTAAGTTTATCTTTGGTACAGCAACAAAAAACATGGGAAACATTGCCCGTTTATTCTGGATAATTATAAGCCTTCGCTGTTGTTGTTGGAACTACTTTTTGCCACCGTGTTCTGCAGCCTGGATCACTGTGTGTTTCCTGTCAGGCGGCTGTAAGTGGATCAGGATTCCTGCCATCATCTATTCCACACATGTGGCCACCACACTGGTCCCAATCCTGGCCCACATCCTCTTCCATGACTTCCCTTTGAAACCACACCCCGGTCCCCAGACTCTGCAGGAGCGCTGGCTGCTGGTCTCCATATACGCTCCGTACCTGCTGGTGCCTGTGCTGCTGCTCCTCACCATGCTGCTGTCCTCCACATACAGCTCCTCCTCCGGACAGATGTCGGCCAAGAGCAAGAAGAAGAATTGAAATGTCACCAGATTGAAGCCTTCTCTCTATCAGAAGATATTTTTTCATATATATACAGTGACCATGTGTTTGAGAAGCTGTGAAGACTATTGTTGGGAGGATGTTGCCTTTAGAATGAGCACTTTCAATAACTCGGCCCTTGTTTACTTGGATGTTTCAAATGTTTTTATCAGTCCCAGGTTCAAATGAACACATTTAAAAATGAGTCTGTATGAAAGTAGAATAAAGATGTTAGTTGGTTAGGAGCCAAAAACAGCCACAGTAGCCTATTAATACATCATATATGGACGTGTTCTGGATTCATATATTTTCACATTGATGTAGTTGGGTTTTACCTGAGAGAAAGAATATGAACTGTGACGTCTGTCTCTAGTTAATGACACTATTTTACCCAAACTGTTTAATGTAGCTGCTGTCCTTACACATGTGTGGAGCTGTGGTGTTGACTGACTGTTTTCTGGTTTATGGTTTTTAAGTTCAGACCATAGACCCTCTCTAAACCTGGACCTGGGTCTGAGAAGTGAAGCCAATGCTGAAGAGCCTCAAACCTGCATTCTGTCTAATGACCATCAGGGGGCGACTCCAAGCCCAGATAATAGCCCTGATGACATCATCTGGGTTATTATCTAAGACTCATACACACCTAGTCTGTTTCATCGTTTTCAACATTGATAAACTCTCTGGTTTACGAGAGGAGGTAATACAGGAACGTACAAATGACTGAACAGGACCAAAAGAGCTCAGCGGACCGGAGAGAGTGACCTCGGCCTCCTCTGTCAGGTCGTCGAGTCTGTCAACACTGTCACTAAACCTCAGTCGCCTTTGTTCACTAAAGACCTGAAGCTGCCAATGACAGTAAACTAGATGACCCTTCACACCTTTAACCTGAAGGTTTTTAAAAATGATTTCAAATCTGCACATCTGTTCAGGAAATTTAAACTTTTGTCAGTTTATTCTGTAAACTCACTAATAACTTGTGTTTATGTTTCAGTTCATACATCACAAACAAAACTTTTCTGATACATTTAATAATTCAACCTTTTATCATCTGACATACTTTATTCAATGTGGTGCTCAAAGGACATTCATTTACCTGTCGTATGTACAATCATCAATTCTTTAAATCAAATTTAGAAGATCCTCGTGTAGAATTCAACTTTGAAGACGTCGACTTCTTTAATAACTTTTGAAATAAAAATTCTTTTATCCAAATAGAATCTAGTGTGACTGAGTTTTTCCCATTCAAAGTGTTCAAACTTCTACTTTTTGATTTATTACTGTTATTTTAACGTCACTGCACGATTTCAATACATATTTTTTTCTTGTTTAATGGAATGATGTGCAAACAATTCATTGAACCTAAATGAAGCTCAGTTTAAAGTGATGCTGTTCACTGGTCCATAGTTGGAGGATGAATCCCATCATGCAGCAGCTCTGTCTGTCCGACAGCTGTCACGTTGTCATCATATGAATCCTGTCCATCGCAGTTTCAGCTGTTTGAACCTGTTGTTATATTTTCAGCCACCAGGTGGCGTCAAACCTGAACCGAGTGTGATACATCTTAATGAAACTCAAACTCCCAGCAAGACACGGGACAATACCTGACACATAAATACATAAATACACACATAATGAAAAATGAATTAATATAGAAATACATCAAATAAATAACAAAGGTGAAGTTAACAATTAAATACTTAAATGAATGCAAAATGAAAACTTGAATAAATAAATCATACATAATGTAAAATACCGAAGTGACATTCTTCATATCAGATTTGATTGATTTATTGATTTCTGATGTCATCCTTCGTCCCTCAGGTGCCGCCTTTTCTCAGGCTGTCCTTAAATCCTCCGTAGGCGGACTAACCCTTGCTGCGGAGGGAGAGGACTGCGGCGGTCCTCCGCGGAGGGATAGTGTATAAAGCGGGGCCGCGGCTCTATCTGTCAGTATTGTCTCAGAGCGCGGAGCGGCGGGTCGGTGTGTGATGACGTCACAGAGCGGACCGTGATTCGACGGTACCGTCGGTGTTAGCCGGCTAACACAGCGGCGCGCGGAGGTCAGCGGAAGGCGACAGCCGCTCCCGGTGCCAACGGCAGCCGCCACCGCAGACCCGACGGAGGAAACAACCCGGTCTCACGGCTGAAATTACCGGTCACCGGGGAACCGTCCGTGTTCCCGGGAGGACAGATGTGTCTCGCGGAGACACGGAGATAAATAAGGACTCGACGCTTCCGATCGACGGCGGCTCTGCGCTGACGTCTGAGCCGCATCCCCCGGATTGATGCTAACGTTGACTGTGCCCGAGCTCCCTGATGTTAGCTAGTTTACATGTCGCCGTAACTTATTATTGTTACTATTTCAAACGGAGGCAGGTTAAATTTGTCGCTGTCACCGGACCGGAGACCGTTATTTCCGTGTAGTTCGCAGGGACCTGCTGCGGCAGCGGCTATGGCGCGAAGCGCAGCCACAGCGTTATGTCACAGTCAGGCTAACAGATAGCTCGGTGCCTGCGGCCGCTCCAGCGTTTGCACGGTCACGTCCAGAAGGCTCGGCACCATGTAGACCGGCCCTCCGAGCAGCTTCGGTGACCGGGGACCGCAGTGTGTTAGTGAGCCTCCGGGGAGCGGCGCTGAGCTGGACCGCAGCTCTCCAACTGGGTCAAAGACTGACAGCTGGCACTGGTACGGTTTAGCTCAGAGCCGTCTGCCCTGCGTGATATTACAAACATCCCAACGCACTGACGAGGCGCATGAACGCATCATGTCCCGACAGCATCTCCTATTAACGCGATAAGGCCCGACAGAGCCGCACGAAGCAGCATCACCAGGACTCAGGATCATTTGCCCCGGGGTGTTTTCCGAGGAGGAGAGCAGCGTTCAGGGCTGAGCGGCACAGCCCGGCCTCGGCTGGACCAGCAGCCCGTCGCAATGGAGACGGTGGGGGATTTTGAGTACAGCAGAAAAGACCTGGTTGGTCACGGAGCATTTGCTGTGGTGTTCAAAGGAAGACACAGGAAGGTAAATACATGGCCGTGTTTTCCTCCTCATCATCATCATCCTCATCATCATCCTTTTCAGGCAGCTTCATTTGAAAATCTGGGTCAGTGCAGAATGTAGTCCTGCAGCACCATATGTGGGCTGTCACCTTGTTTTGGGGGGTGGGGGGGTTGATATTTACATCTGGATCCAGCCTGATGTCCTGTGCGCTGGTTTAGTTGTTATTAAACTGCCTGATGTCAGTTGTATAAGTGTATTTATGGGGTTTGGTTCATTCATGAATCGGGCGAGTCAGGCAGCAGTGAATGACTTGCTGACGTACTGGGGGGGGGGCAGCTATTGCCTTTGCTGGTTTAAGGATACAGGTCTTTCTTATGTAACAGCTGCACACGCATCATTCATTCATTCAAACTGAGGCCTGAGACCCATTAGTCCGTTCACATAATGCTCAGAAATTCAGTTAGTTCATTACATTTGACTCGTGGTTTCTGTCACAGGGCACTAAGATGGTGGGTTTGTGTTTGTTTGTGTGACTGAGATACAGGAGATGGCATCATGTTGCCCCCATTGCTGCTGGTGTGAAGCAGATGGCCCTGAATTCCTCAATGACCTCCCCCCCAGAGCATGCAGCTTATATCTGTCTTTAAATGAATCAAGGCCTGCTAACAATCCCCCCCACACGTGAACATGTGCACGTGTAACCACATCCATGCATTACTCACCTACTAAAACAGCCCTGGCATGTGATCGATGTTTAAGTCCGATCATCTGATGCCATTCAGCCTATTTATAGGATTATTTCCACCTCGGAGGCGCAGGGAGGTTGGAGCCACCTGCAGCTCCACTGTGTCGGCCGTGTTGGATGTTTCTGTCTGGGCTCCTGTTACACTGTCATATCAAGTTATTATAGGCAGGAGGACAATCAGCTAATTGTGTTAGAAGTTAGGTTCCTAGATATATTTAACAACCACTGCCAAACAGACAAGAAAACACACCTTATCACATCTTAGCACATTAATCGTTTTATCAACCACTCGGAACACTTTACAGTGTAAGCCACATATTGCACTTCTACCAAACAAACCACAATTTTAGGGTTCAGTATCCTGCTCAAGGACACTTGGACATGTTCACTGGAGGACTCAGGGATTGAACCACCAACTCTCTACTTAGTGAACGACCTGTTCGATCTCCTGAGCCAATTAGGTTCGTTGTGTTCTGGGGCAAAGAGGCTTTATGAGGCAACTGGTTAATGAGCAAAATCAATTTTGTGCCTGATAATTAAAGGTTAATTACCTCAGAATAACAGAAGATTTTATCCATCAATGCAAATTTGAAAAAAAAAAAAAAATTAGAACAGGAAATAAAACTAGGGCACTGAATGTTCTGTGTTCGAACCCATCAGCCAGCTGAGACCTGTGAGGGTTTCCTCCTGTGTGATGGACTGGAGATCTGTCCAGGCCGGAGGTGTGAGTCCCATCACATGTCTCAGAGAATTTCTTGTTTTGTTTTAAGTTCACAAAGACAATCAGAGGGTTCGTGGTTCGATCCCCGGCTCCTCAAGTCTACGTCTAACTGTCCTTTGGCAAGAGACCGAACCCCGAACTATGTCTGATGACATCTCCATCAGTGTATGACTTACTTCTGTGTGTTTATCCATCCATTCTCATCCTCCATCTTTGATAGTGACGTGTAGAGTCACGTCTCTACATGGGACACTCCTATTGGCTCCAGTGGGTGATGTCACAGCCAATCAGAGTGTCTCCTTCAGAGGCC
>CM076657.1:25256593-25274058 GCA_038496675.1 Rachycentron canadum
TGTAATATATATATATATATATATCATGTCTGGCAGATTCATGTAAAAAAAAAAAACCAGTACAGATAAAAGAATAAATGTGTAAAATCAAACCTTCAGTTAGTTTTAATGTTTTGTTAGGTTGTTGTTGTTAAATGAACAGAAATGTATGAAATGATTCCTTCTGTCTAATCAGGAAAGTCCATAACCAAACATGTTGATTGATTATTCAGCTGAACCCTGCAGTGACAGTAGAAATCTGACCGTCAGCTCTTATTGTGACAGACATGATTTGACAATGTGATCACCAACTGTTTTTCCACCTCAAGGTTAAAAAAAAATCACACTAATCAAATAAAATATCAAACTGACTCACATGCATCCTGTTAGTAGAAGCTACGATTTACATATTCCCTGAACGCCTCACATGCAGGTTATGGTAGATGTTAACTACAGCTCACATCATTAGGGCTCCATTCAGAGGGTTGTGGGGCAGTGTCTTCATGTATAAGGGGCTTTATAGTTGTCACTGCAAAATATTCCAATGTGAGGGGCCATTTGGGGGTTTCTCCTGGGGGACCCTATACATTTACCCTGTTTGCCCTCCTGCCTCATGTTTGATAAATGTACAGGTGATGGGTCGTACTGCAGGATCTCTGTTGGTAAGTTGGTGGAGGTGAAACCTCTGAGCTGTGTCTGAACCTTCTTCCTGTCTGCTCCACAGAAGACCGACTGGGAGGTGGCAATCAAGTGCATCAACAAGAAGAACCTGTCCAAGTCCCAGATCCTCCTGGGCAAGGAAATCAAAATCCTGAAAGTGAGCACAACACCCAACTGCCTCTGACTCAACTCCTGAGTCTGACTTTGAGCTGGGGGGGGTCCTTTTTAACAGGAAGTGGTCCATCAGCTGCTGCTCTGACTTAATGCTTCTTGTTTGTGTTTTAACTCAGGAGCTGCAGCATGAAAACATTGTGGCACTTTACGATGTCCAGGTAAATCCTTTTATCTTTTCTTCATGAAGTGAAATAAGTTCTGAGGGTGTCATACGAAGGGAGCACTTTAATAGGAACACTTGCACTGCTCATTGGCGGTCATGTGACTGATGATCCACACTGCTTCTTTAATAAAGTGTTGAGTCCGTTCTTAGGGAGCTTGATTTCTCCAAACAGGCTCCATTAAAACACTGAGGCTGGAAGTGAAACTGCACTTTCATGCATTTCTAAGAATAGACTTTACAAGACGACGCTGCTCAGACCAAACACTCCTGATGCTGTGAAGCCTGTTGGAGGGATGAGAGATCACTGTCACAGACACATCACACTGGTTGATGCTCATGTGACATTAAATCAGCTCAGTCCCAGATCCTGGATTTTATGAAGTGTGTTTTTCGATTGAACCCTTGTTCCCAGAGGCAGAACATGAGCCTGTGTGTTTTTCAGAGCATTCTGTTGTCGCTGGTGTTAGAGATGTGGTGTTGTTTTGTGCACACAGTCAGGGTGGCTTGTTTCTGACTGATGGTGGGCGTTGTGAGAGGTTGTATTTATGTGGTGGTTTGCAGCCACACAGCTAAAGCAGATGTTAGTGTTTGTGGTTAGCAGGGACTGGATTCATGTCTCAGCTGAGTCTGAATCTACCGTCTTCAAGCTGCTGTTCAGTTTCTGTTCTCTGTCAGATATTAGGTTTGTGTTACTTTGTCTAGGACTGGTTTTACAGGGACGACGGGCGGCGAGGCAGGAACAGGTGAAGTGATGATGCAGCACTTCTCACATATTACTGCTACTTCCTGTCTTTGCATAAGTCCTCCCACTATGACTCATCCACCCTCCCTCTCCTCCACCCGTCTCCTCATCCCTCCACCAGTCCTGCTGATGTAAGAACCTCATCCAGAGGAGCCCAGTCTCCACACACAACTGATTGTAAGAGCTGGTTCTATTTGTTCATACTCAACACAATTAGCTCTTTTTGTCCCTTGATTGAGCTCTTTATGATAAACTAAGATAAGCTAAGCTAACCAGCTGCTGGAAGTTGTTCTCATCTGACTCTGCAGGAAGTTTATAAACATTATTGTTGAATCCTCTTTTTAACGCATAAAGACACAGTGTTGTGACTCCTGCATGTCATATACATTTATATTTTATCTGTGGTGATATTTATTAGGCCTCAGATATGAAGCTTTGAATACAGCGGGAGAATATTTATTTACATTATCAACACTGACATCAGGGGATAAAACGAACCATGAAGGACCAGAGTCCTCATTCTTTCCTTTCTACCATATTTCTTGTTGCTCTCTCATCACTTGTTCTTCGCCTCATCAGCTGTTGTTGTTGTTGGAACCACACGTTGTAATGACTGCGTTTACCCAACAGAACAGGAAATGTAACCAGAGCTGCTTGGTGCAACTGTCCAGTCACGTCTGGCCTCTATTTTCTAAGATCTCCTTGTGTGACTGTCAGTTTAAGACTCTGTCAACTTTGCTTTTCCAACATCTGAACAGACATGAAAACCTTGGTACAGTTAAATAATTTATCATTTGTGTGTTAACTCTCCTAAGGCCACAGAGCCTCCTCCTCCTCCATCTGGTCTTCAGAGCCTTGTTCTCCTGATGGTCTGAGCTCTTTGTTTCTCCTTCAACTAGAGAATCAGCTCTTTTGTTAGAAAGAGCTGATAGAGCTGAATAAATGAAACTTCAAATCAGCTCTAGAACAACACAAACACGTGTGTGTAACTTTCTGTGTTGAAGTTTTCTTTGGTTATTCTGGTTTACAGTGTTTTTATCTAGAAAATAAGGAGAAATTCACTGTGTTTTTAGTTTCCTCTTGTTCTCTGAGCTACTATCCCCTATTACAGTGAACAGAGTCTTTACTGAGTCTCAGATATAATGAGCTGAGGTTGAGCTGAGCCTGAACAGGTTGACAGGTGTTGGATGGTTACAGGTCTTGGAGCCAGTGTGTGATGATGGGGAGAGTCTCTGACCTTTTTGATAAGAGGGAAGCTGCTGATGTGGTTCTGGTTCACTGTGTGTCAGGTACTGGCAGGTCAAGTCAATCCTGAGGCCAGAATAAGTTAATCTAACTAAGTATTAAAGGTCTATATTTTAACACACACACACAGGCTGGGGGCCCCTCTCCAGTGTAGTTTCTCCTCTCTCAGGCTGAGCTCTGAGCTCTAGGAACAACAGGTCGGTCAGCCAATCAGAGGAGAGGATCTGAGCCAATCAGAGGAGAGGATCTGAGCCAATCAGAGGAGAGGATCTGATTCTCTCTGTGTGGGAGCTGCTTTATAATCAAAGACCATGTGGAGGTCTACCTTTAGACTGTATGGACCTTTAACATCTACCTTTAGACTGTATGGACCTTTAACATCTACCTTTAGACTGTATGGAACTTTAACATCTACCTTTAGACCGTATGGACCTTTAACATCTACCTTTAGACTGTATGGACCTTTAACATCTACCTTTAGACTGTATGGACCTTTAACATCTACCTTTAGACTATATGGACCTTTAACATCTACCTTTAGACCGTATGGACCTTTAATGTAAAGTCTAAACTAACACCTTCTGATGAAGAATCTCACATATTAAAAATGAAGGAATAATATTTTGTGAAAGGGGAAATGGTTAACATAAATCAAAAGGGCATAAATATTAATGATAGTTAATATATGAATGGGGAACTCTCACACTGTGTCTGTTCACTGTGTGTGTGTGTGTGTGTGTGTGTGTGTGAGATGGAGTGAACACTGAGTAGTTCTGCTTATGTCCCTTTGTGTGTTTGATTTGTTTACCATAACACGTTAACACCCAGCCACATAACCTCAGCTCTTCTTTGTTCAACACACAAAAGAAAACAGTTAAAGACAAATTAGAAGGTTTATATTTGATTAGGTCAAATTTAAGAAATGGATGTTTCCCATGAAATGATGGCAACCATTTAAAATGTGGAAACATGTCTTGTTTTAGAAAACCTCCTCCAGCCTTTGTGAATGCAGTGACCCGGGTTGTGAATCAGCACTGAACCGACCTGCTGCTCAGAATAGACGAGTGCATTGACTAAAGGCTGCAGGTGGAGGTGGGAGTGACAGACCACGGCTCCTTATTCCTGGCGCTATAGTTTTGTGGGAGCTTAATGATGGTCTTCAGCACACGGCTGAGCGGCACTAACGTTAATGTTAAACAAGCTGCAGCAGTGTGAAGTAGATGGGGCTAATTATAAGGTGTCCTGTGTCACAGCTCTGTGGCTCCCTCTCACTTCAGCTTCACCAAGTGGACTCTCATGGACTGGCAGCAGAGATCACTGGTGTGTTTGATTTTAGTCTAGTGTGTATGTAAATTAGGAAATTGTATTCCCATACTAACAACTTCCCAATTTCACATCCAACCCCAACACAAACATAGAATAAGTCAAGAGTCAAGCAGAATACAAAGTTTTTCAATTCATCAAGAATTTAAAATTATTAAGTGATGAAATAAAAAAGGGAGAAAAGAGATGGACTTAATGATTGTAAGAGATATTATTATTAATCTAACCATCCTGAAAACATTGGTATAATTGGATGGTTTGTTACAAATGGTAAAAACAAAAATAAAGGTGAACACGCATAAATACTATATACATTCTTTATCTATCATTAATATTTATGCCTTTTTTGGTTTATATATATATCATTTCCTCCCACCTTTTACAAATTAATACAATTCAAAGTCCATACAGTCTAAAGGTAGATGTTAAAGGTCCATACAGTCTAAAGGTAGACCTCCATGTGGTCTTTGATTATAAAGCAGCTTCTGCACAGAGAGCATCAGATCCTCTCCTCTGATTGGCTCAGATCCTCTCTTCTGATTGGCTGACCGACCTGTTGTTCCTAGAGCTCAGAGCTCAGCCTGAGAGAAGAGGCATGAAACTACACTCAGATGGTTTTTGGTTCTTAAAACCACAAATATATCTTCTGATGGATATAAACATTTTTAAAAAATCTAATCTGATGTGGCCAGAAATGTTAATTATCTCCTGTCAAATGCTGCTAATTGTGTGAAACTGTGTGAAAATAATAACACAACTTGGTTTAAGTTGTATAATGAAGTATTTGTATGTTTGTTATTTGTTCAGTATAAACAGGAACATATAGAAAGTGTTGGAGATTAGAGTTGGTGTTAAAGGTAAACAGAGGAGGAACACTCCTCAGGAACATTGTGTTCTCGCCTGGAGAGGGGCCCCCAGCCTGTGTGTGTGTCCTAATTACACAAGGTACTGAGGCAGGGCTGACATGATGAGGGCTGAGAAGAAACGAGAGGCGGGACATGTTTGGTACTTTCAGGAGCCGATTGACTTTTCCTAGAAACAGCTGCATTTTGACCCTCGCTGGCCTCCGTCCACATTCCTTTACACAGCTTTGCTTTCCAGACATTTGGGATCAGAGGGAAACACTGACTGCTCACTGAGGCACAGTCATGTACAGGGAGCATGAACCTGGTGTGTAACATGTTTGATCACCTCAGCTCACGTGTCTGTGTGAGCTCTTCATCCTTCGTTGACAATTAAAGCTGCAGTCTGACCTGTTGCAGAAACATTGACTTTTATAGGATACGCTGTTCTTTTCCAAGACGACTGAATCAGCAGTGTGTGTTTTTGTGTGTTATGAATGTGACCTTATCAGCAAATCTGTACAGTGACGAATTGTACACCTGCAAAATAATCAACATCCCTTATATTTTCAAGACTGAGTCACCGAACACCAACAAGCCGTCCTGACCTTTTGTCCTCAGCACGTGATTGATGTTTACATGTTGTTGTGTTGTGTGTCGCGCTCGCGTCGTTGCATGTTGCTGTCATGTGAAAATACAGACTTCATTCCTAAATTGCTCCAGTTTATTTAGGAATGAAAACTACAGTTTACCCAGAACACACACACACACACACACACACACACACACACGAACACACACACACACACACAGAGTTACATAACCACACACTCCTGGAGTTGGAGAGTGACGCAGTAACTGAATGACAAACCAGACACTGTTGTTGTGGCTCACATGCTGACTCTTGGCAGTGCTGAGTGTGTTTGTCTTTGTTTTTGTGCCACTGTGTGTTGTGTTGTCAGTTTTTGTATCTCAGGAGAATGAAGCTTCTCGTCCCGGCTGCAGGTTTAGTTTCTTTAAACGCTACAGAAGTTAATTGTTTTGCAGTATTTTGTGCTGGAGGGGGGAACGTTCCTGAGGAGTGTTCCTCCTCTGTTTACTTTTAACACCAACTCTAATCTCCAACACTTCTGTATGTTCCTGAGGAGACAATTAGGAGCATTTGACAGTAGATCATTTCCATTTCTGACCATTTCTTCATTTTTATATTAAAAGCGTCCATGTTCCCTCCAGAAAACATGGGTTCATGTGATCAGAACCGTGAGCTGCTGCCACTTCCTCATGAGCAAAGGCCCTGTGTCTCTCACCACCTGCCTCTTGACATTCAGCTCACTCCTCAGCAATTAGGCAACAAACCAAACTGAGGCAACTGCAGCAGCTGAGACAACAAGAGACAACATGAGAAAGGGACGACAGGAGACAGGGACATGAGACAGACAACAAGAGAGAGAGACGACAGGAGACAGGGACATGAGACAGGGACTAGAGACGGACAAAGAGAGAGAGAGATGACAGGAGACAGGGACATGAGACAGACAACAAGAGAGAGAGACGACAGGAGACAGGGACTAGAGATGGACAAAGAGAGAGAGAGATGACAGGAGACAGGGACATGAGACAGACAACAAGAGAGAGAGACGACAGGAGACAGGGACAACAAGAGACAGGGACATGAGACAGGGACTAGAGACGGACAAAGAGAGAGAGAGATGACAGGAGACAGGGACAAGAGACAGACAACAAGAGAGAGAGACGACAGGAGACAGGGACTAGAGACGTACGACAGGAGACAGGGACATGAGACAGACAACAAGAGAGAGAGACGATAGGAGACAGGGACTAGAGACGGACAACAAGAGAGAGAGACGACAGGGACAACATGAGACAGGGACTAGAGACGCACAACGAGAGAGAGAGATGACAGGAGACAGGGACAAGAGACAGGGACAACATGAGACAGACAACAAGAGAGAGATGAGAAAGACAATATGTCCCTTTCTCTTGTCCCTTTGACAGAAAGGGACAAGAGAAAGGGACATGAGGAAGGTGTGTGTATGTACTTGTAAGTGCTACATAGTGAGGACCAAAGAAGTGTTTTCCTGACAAATGAGGACATTTTGTCTGGCCCTCGCTCATTATAACTCTTCTAACTCTTCTAATGTAATGTTTGAGGGTCAGACTGAGGGTTACGGGGTCTTATGGGGTGAAGGGTAAAGGACAGCGGATCAATCTACCCTGGTCTCATGGTGATTCTGCCCCTTCAACACTCCCATCCCCCACTCTGTTCCAGGCTGTAGAATACGCCCTCATTATGTAACCCCCCCTTCAGAATGGATACTGGTGGCCCATCCCCCACCACCACCTGCCCCAGTTGGAAAATCCCAGTACAGGATTGGAAAAGACTGAGCCACTTCACCAACCAACCACACAAGCTCATTAACACGAGGTCCAATCAGGGAGCAACTGTGGGGGTTGTCATCGTTTCTGTCCTGGAGTTTTCAAAATAAAACGTCCAGCAGCGTTACTGAAACTACACCAAACAGAAATGTGGTCGTAGCTTTAGCCTCTTTTAAAAGGAGTTCCTGCTAAATTTCTGTTAAGATGACCCTTCATTCTTCATCCTGGCGTCCAGAAATCAGAGGCGTGACGTGTTGATCCAGCTCTGTGAAGACCTGGTCTAAAGACCTTGGTCCCTCTAGTCCATAGATCGTATCTTTAACACAGAATGTAAAGTCCTGGTCCCGTCTTCACCAGGCTCAGCTTGTCTTTATTTGTAAAGGTTTGAAGGCTGACAGAAATACTGGATCACTTTGTGTTGTGTTCAAGTACAGAAGTAACTTCCACAACCAGACCAAAGCTGATCCAAAGCTGGGTTCAGATCTTTGGTGGAATTCAATCGTTTCTATAAATATGTTACATGATGACATTTTAAATACTACAGATAGACTGGTGTTGTTTTCAGGGGCTCAGTCAGTTACTGAACCTTCACTGTCTCAGGGAAAAGCAGATGTCAAACAGGAGCTGCAGGATGATCCGGCCACTTCAATAATCAAATCAAACTACATATTTTTTTAGAAGACAATGAACTCAATGATAATGAAGCTGTTGTCAGAGGATGTGGACACATGAATCCACTGTGTGTGGAATGAGTCACATTGTGATTGTTTATAATAATGAATTAAGAGTGAACATGTTGCTCTGGATCACAGCCACAGCTTCAACCATGATAATATGAAGCTCATTTTCTTAAACGCGTCAGTCGTTTACATCTTTATTTGCTTTATCTGTCTTGTTGATTTTCAGCTCAGTCTGAAGCTTTAAATCTGTAAAATGTGACTGTAACTGTATTAACTCCAGCCAAGCTACAGTTCTGCGGGTCCAGACAGGGTGGGGGTCGTGGAGGAATGATGCCTTGGCTTCCATCCAGTGGCAGTGTTCATGTCTGAGAGGTGGAGCTGACAGCTGCCTCAGGATAAATGGCTTCTCTCACTGATTCTGTTTCTATTCTGTTCCAGGAAACACCCAACTCTGTTTTCCTGGTGATGGAGGTGAGTAAAGAAACGTGACTGTCTCATATAGTGTCAGTTACACTTGTTTTGGGGGCTAATTATAAATAATTAGGTACTTAATGAGTTTCTTTACTAAGAGGAACTGAAATGATAACATGTATTATACATGTGCCCACTAACTCCGCCCCCCCATTTCCTCTGTCTGGTGACGCCCTCAGCCTCGGTGTCGTCCCAACCTTTCTCCACTCGTGTTGCGACACCCAGTTTGGCTTCAGGGCAGAAAACAAACCAACACAATCTCAAGTTACTCACCAAAAATATAACACTGTGTTTTCTAGGAATCATGTTCCTTCAGTGCTCACTTCAGTTCAGGTTTAGGTCCGAGTCCATTAAAGGTCCATGTTTTATATTAAGGGTCCACATTTTAACTTGAAGTGTTTTATTTGAAGCACAAGTCAGTCAGATGATATGGACCTTTAACATCTACCTTTTGTTTGTGTCTCCACTCACAGTACTGTAATGGAGGTGATCTCGCTGACTATCTGCAAGGTAAGCATCAAGCTAATCTGTCCGCCGCACGCAGACCAGCTAAAGCTGCAGAGGAACAGACATGTGACTGCAGCTGCTGTGATGGAGGAATGTGTGCATGTGATTGTGTATTTATTATCTGTGTGATGGACAGTTTGAGGAATAATGTAACTCTGTATTGTGTGTGTGTGTGTGTCCATGTTTTCCATGTGGGGGATGTGTGTGTGGGAACCACTGCAGCTTGGTACAAAGAGTTCCTTCTCTAGTTCAGAGTCAGTCAGCACAGTGTTTATCACTGATAGTTCATAACAAAGGTCAGTTTAACATGAAGTGATGCATGATGGGGAAATTCAGTTTACTGTGTTTCAAACCCCAAACAACTAAAAACAAAGAACACATAAAACCAACAAATCCTTCTCTTTGCCTTCTGACTGAATTTAGTTTATTGATTTAGTTCATTACTTTAGTTTTATTTCATAGGGCTGATGCTGTTTAACCGTGAACCTGCAGTTTATAGCAGCTGCTAATTTCTGAGTCCAGTTTGGTTCATCACTACATTGACTCTGATGTTCAGTCCAATAAGAGACAACAGAAAAAACAGCACAAAACAATAATAACATACAATCAGCTAAAAAATATACAGTCAGAGAAGAGACAACACAAAAACAATGAACAATATGACACAATTAGCCGGAAACGAGAAATTAACCGAAGGCCGTTAACACAAAGACCAAACCAGACGCCATGTGGTGATGAGGTCACAGCAGCAGTGACGCTGTCAACGTGTAGATGTTCTGACTCAGACATCAATATTACATTATCACATAATGTCTGACCACACCTGTATTCATTTAAACTACACACCTGTAAAATCTACTGACTCACATTATCAGACACGTGTTGTCGTTATGACACACAAGGTGGAAACTGAAGCAGCCACACAGTCTTCACTGCGCGCACACACACACACACACACACACACACACACACACACACACCATAACAATCATGTCTCTATATAGAACATGATATATATATTTTTTTCCATGTGTGAAAACAACCCCAGAAAACTCTGTAATAACTCAATGTTGAGCTGTGTTCAGAGTTCAGCTCCAGGTTCAGCAGCTTATTGTCAGTTTATCTCATCTAAATTTTGTAGAATAAACTTTGATCTAATAATCAGTATAGCTGGGTTTTGTTAAGACCTTCTGATCCTTGGTTTCCTGGAGCCTCAGGCCAAGTTTGGATCACAGGACTGAGTCTGCTCCCTCATTATAATACAGCAATGTTATAATACTGACTGTGGACAGGCAGACAGGCGTCTCTCTCTCTCTCATACACACCAGCTGTCAATCAGGTCACATGACCTCTGAGTCAAGTGGTTAAAGATACTGATTGTGTCGTTGCTGCCTTATCACTGTACTTTTACATAAGGCTCCTGTCCCACATGTTCCCATCTGGGTCACGGTCAGACCGTCTGAAGCAGGGTGGTCCTCAGTGACACTGGTGGTTGTGAAACAAGAACGTAGTGGATCAGTGATCCGCTGGCTCCCCATCCTGACCTTTAATCAGAGGGGCCCTGTTCTTATCAGAGGAGGGCTGAGTGACCACTTTTCATTGTGTAAGAGGATCTTCTGCTGCTCTTTACTCAACCTCTCCATGTCAGCAGTCGCTCCACTGTGGTGGGCAGAGAACAGCTCACACTCAAATCCCAGATTAATATTGATAAGCTGCTGGTTTGATCTATGTCCACACTGTAAACACAAAGGAGAGGGAGAGGTCCTCTTAGAACCACATCAGATTAGGTTCATTTCACTCTTTCTCTTTCACTCTTTAGGATTATTAATCTGCTAATTATCATCTTTAATTCAGAGAAGATGATGAGCCTGTTCTAATGAAGGAGCAGGAAGATGAAGGTCCTAGTTAAAGCCACAGTGATGTCACCATCGTCTGTGAGCTCCTGTTTTGAAGCCTTCAGTTTGTAATTTGTCTGTCGCCCATCTTGATTTTTTTTTTTTTTTTTTTTTTTCCCATTTTTATTATTTTTATAAACCAGTAGAAACCATATTTGGAGAAGAAGGTGGAGCTGAGGAGGAGTGAGGGGTGGAGCTGACCTGCTCTGAGACTGAGACCATAAACTCATTAGGAAAACATTTACTGAGCTAATAAATCAAGGGAGAAGTAGGGACATTTTCCCATAGACTTCAATACAATCTGACTTCTTTACCAACCAGTGGAGTCGCCCCCTGATGGTCATTAGAGAGAATGAAGGTTTAAGGCTGTTCAGCTTTGGCTTCACTTTCCCAGAGTCCAGGGCCAGTTTGAGACACAGGAAGCAGGTCTATCACCTTTGTTTTGATCTCAGCTGTAGTGTCTGTAATGGATGGATTTGATCTCACTCCTCCTGTAGCTAAGGGAACCCTGAGGGAAGAGACTCTGAAGGTTTTCCTGCAGCAGATCGCAGCAGCCATGCGTATCCTCAACAGCAAAGGAATCATCCACCGGGACCTGAAACCCCAGAACATCCTGCTGTCATACACAGGCCGCAAGAAGTCCAACATCAGCGGCATCCGCATCAAAATAGGTATAAACAAACAGAAGGTCAGACTGAGAGGACGTTACTCGTCATAATCATCATGTGCCTTGGATTTATATGTTCTAGATAGAACTCATGAACAGATGAAAACAGAAACTTCAAATCCAACAATAGTGGTTTGTGTTGTGGTGAACACAACAACCTGTGCCCTGACTGTGTTTCCGTCTTGCAGCTGACTTTGGCTTCGCCCGGTACCTGCAGAGCAACATGATGGCCGCCACACTATGTGGGTCACCCATGTACATGGTCAGTGTCTAGAATTACAGCTGATAACAGCCATCTTTAAATAAACCCCTCAACTTTCTCAGCAGTTTGTTACATAACTGTAAATACTGTGGCTGTGTGACCTGTGACCTCTGTGCCCTCAGGCCCCAGAGGTCATCATGTCCCAGAACTACGACGCCAAGGCCGATCTGTGGAGCATCGGGACGGTCATCTACCAGTGTCTGGTCGGGAAGCCGCCATTCCAGGTTCACACTGCACTCAATAAACCAGTGATGAGTGTATTCGTAGATGTGTGTGTCTGTATTTGCATCTAATGTCTGTGTTCATCTTCTCAGGCCAACAGTCCTCAAGACCTGAGGATGTTCTACGAAAAGAACAAGAACCTACAACCAATGTGAGTCACAAACCGTCTTAGAGTCCAGGGTCAGCAGTGACACCTGAAGTCCAGACTGAAACGGCTTAATGTCAAATTTGTCATAAATCCGTCTGATTTTGTTGATTCCCTACATTTCAAATCAGCAGGTTGACACGTTGATCTTCGTGTCTGAAGGCTGATGTCGTACAGACCACGACTTTTAGAGCTCAGATTGTTTTGTGCGGTTTGTCAACATCCTCTGACCTTCACGTTCCCATGCTCTCGTTACCCAGCATCCCAAGGGAGACTTCCCCACAGCTGTGTGACCTTTTGCTGGGGCTGCTGCAGAGGAACCAGAAGGACCGGATGGACTTTGGTGAGTGCTGACATCATAGTGACATCACGGAGCATGTGCAGCTCAGCTGTGTTTTCCACGTGTCCTGATGTTTGTTAAAAACTTTCCTCTGCAGACGCGTTTTTCAGCCACCCCTTCCTTGAGCCGTCGTCCACCATTAAAAAATGTGAGGTCATGTATCCGCTCAGTGAAACGTTCAGTTCTTGTTCTCACTGTTCAACCCGATCACATGACTGATGTGTTTTTATCGTCCTCAGCGTGTCCAGTGCCGGTGCCCAGCGCCGCCAACACGGTGACGGACTGTTCCTGTGGCAGCTCCCCGTGCATCCGATACAACTCTCCTCCTGTGAGTTTATATGACCTCGTGCACTCAGTGGGGTCAGTACAGAGGCTCCTGAGAGGCCCTGAGCGGCTCCTGAGAGGCCCTGAGAGGCTCCTGAGGGGCCCTGAGCGGCTCCTGAGGGGCCCTGAGCGGCTCCTGAGAGGCCCTGAGAGGCTCCTGAGGGGCCCTGAGAGGCTTCTGTGGGGCCCTGAGGGGCTCTGAGAGGCCCCTGAGGGGCTGTGAGGTGCTCCTGAGGTGCTCCTGAGAGGCTCCTGAGGTGCTCCTGAGAGGCTCCTGAGGGGCCCTGAGCGGCTCCTGAGGGGCCCTGAGCGGCTCCTGAGAGGCTCCTGAGAGGCCCCTGAGGGGCTGTGAGGTGCTCCTGAGGTGCTCCTGAGAGGCCCTGAGAGGCTCCTGAGGGGCCCTGAGAGTAATAAGTAAATAAATCTTTTTTTCTTAGTTTGTTGTTTTTTTCTGGGCAGAATTGGTAAAATATATTTTATGTATTTTTAAATATAATGTTTTTTTTCACTTGGCTTTCTGGGGTTGTTTTCACACATGAAAAAAATTATGTTCTATATAGAGACATGATTGTTGGGGTGTGTGTGTATATTTTATTCAGTTTTTATTTTATCACTTGCCTCTCAGAGCCTCGATTACACTTAAGACTGTAGTAAGGTAATAAACCAGGAACCATGAACCTGCTGCTTCTCACTGAGCTGAACTTGTGTCCAAAGAGGGAGAATTAACTGAGCCTTCGTTAAATAGGCCGAAACATAAAAAATCAAATTGAATGGACTCATCTTCCTCCACTGTTGGTGTCAGAACAGTGACACGGCTCATCTCAGTGCAGGGAGGGTCAGTTTCCCATGATGCCAGTGTTCTCTGTAACCATGTGATGACATTAGTTTGACAGTCGGCACTTCTAGTCCGATCCCATCATTACTACAGCTCCGCCCTCTCTCTCCCTCAGTCTCTTCCTGACATGCAGACTCTGGCAGAGGACGGCCTGTCGTCTCCTCCGCTCGGCCCGCCTAACTTCCTGCAGCTGTCTAAAGAGTCTGCAGGAAGCACCAGCAGCAAGAACTCGTCCTGCGACACTGACGACTTTGTCCTGGTGCCTCACATCTCCACTGACAGCTGTGAGTGTCTGCAGATTCACTCAGGTGTGAACCTTCATTCCAGAGGGAGAACGGATCCTGTTCCTCCTGTTTGATCACTGACAGGGACCAGTGTCACAGTATCAGCTACATCTGGTTCTGTTTGTCATGATTAAACTCGTCTCTACTGTTTTAGTTTTAAATTTATATCTTGTGACCTTTGTGTTACTGAACCACAATGAGCAACATCTGCTCTGCAAGAGCAGGATGATTAACACACGTCAGTCACATTCACTCACTCGCTCACAGAGCTGGTCCTCCACTCAAACAAAGGACTGTGTGCATCTTTGGAACCAGCTGTAGTTTCCAGTGTCTTCAATCAGCTGATTTCTGCTTGTTCTGGTTCTGTTTGTGGTTCTGGTTCTCACTGAGACCTGCTGCGCCTTCATCGCTCTCTGTCCTTCATTTCCTCAGATGACCAACCAATGGGAGCAGGCCGTCGCCCGTCCAGCGAGTTCCTAATGTGTGGAGGGTGAGTACACATCTGTCAACCTGGACCCTGAGTCCAGTTCTGGACAGTTCTGGGGGGGACGGGGTCTCTGGTGGCCCAGACCTGGTCTTTGACCACATTCCCTAGATCTCTGGGGGAGAGTCTCAGTCTGGACCCGTCAGTCATATGGATGTAAAAGAATAAGTGTGTAAATCTTCTGTCGATGACGTCACACAGTCAGACTCAGCTCATGTAGCAGGAACTGAGTCTGACTGATCGCAGCTTTGACTTCATGTGTGTTCATGTGTTTTTATGTCAGTGAGAGAAACACACACCTCTGTCCTGTGTCTGAATCAGCCTCTGAGCCAAACAACAGGGAGGTGCTGAGCTAAATAAAGCTCCTGACCCACCGGGGCTCAGGATAAGAATAGACTCTCACACTTTGCCAAAACTCGTCTGTAAACACAGTCTGACTGTTATTATGGAGCCTCAGCTGTTCAGAGATGAAAACATGTTCCTCTTCCTCCCGTCAGCAGTTTACTCTTCATCAAAAAAACTTTGTTTCCTAATCAGATTTGTGTTGAACGCACCTCCTTTATTTTCTATAAATCTGATTCATTAGTCTACATTTTTGTAGAATAATGTAGCTGGTCCACGTGTCAGAGAGATCAACACTTCAGATAAAACACTGGAGAAGTTACAATATAGACCATAAATGTTTTAATGATGGCTCTTTAAATAAAATAAGGTTCTTTTGATATTAAAATGTTCCTTTAAATATGGATCTTTAAATGTCTCATTAACAAAAAAAATCAGCAAACATTGAATTTATTTTCAGCAACAGAATGATGTAATGATATGAAACATATTTTACATTTTTATCTATTTATTTATCTGTATCATCTTGATACAACATACCTGGTTTCCTCTTTTATTTATCTTTAATAATCATATTATTATCATTCGGAAAGTTGTCATCATTATGTATTTAATATGATTTCAGAGCTCAGTCCTTCCTGAATAAACAACACTTAATATTTTGAGCTGTTTCCTTTAAATGCAGTTTCTTAGTCATATTTGATGGTCACCATGGTGACGACACAGCCTCGTGCCCATGCTTCTGTGTAATGTGCAGTGACTGTGAAGCCAGTGGTTTTGACAGATGTGTTCACGTGTAGATCAGATTTAAACTGTTCTCATGTGTAAACAGCCTGAAGCTGAACCGTCCTCCTCCGCTCTGTTCCCTCCTTCATCACACTTCTTTTTCTCCTCTTTGTTTCTGTTCTGTCTCATGGTTTTTACCCCCCCCCTCCCCGTCCCGTCCTCTGTCTGCTAACATTAGTTAACCATTGACACTTCTCCATTCCAGGAGTTCAGCCTCACAGTGTAGAGGAGGGGGAGGTCTGCAGAGAGATTACCATTGTAAAGAAAGAAAGATTAGAAAAAGGAGAGGAGGCCAGTGAGGTGAGAGATGATTATATGCTGAAACAGTCCCCCCCCTCCCTGGGCTGCTGGGTAAAAACCAGGCCAGTGGAGGTGACTTCTCCCTCGTTTCTCTCTCTCTCCTTTAAAAACCAGTTGTTCTCTGACCTATAAATTCAGTTTCTAACGAGGCGGCGACATTAGTGTGTGTGAAGCCTCGGCTGTGTTTCTCTTCCTGTGTCAGACGTCCTGTGGATCAGGACGCCGGCGTACGTTCAGGTTTCAGTGTCAGAATCTGATTCTTTGTCTGGACTCGTCTCTGCCTCACGTGTCCTGCTCCTCTCAGGTTCCACATCATTACATAACACTGGTTTCTAACTGGTGCCCCTGTAACGGCCACTTCCCCTCCCTCCACAGTCTATATGTCGGGCCGGGTTGTGGGGGGGGGCGGCTCTGTGGGTGACTCGGTCATGACTTGTGTTCCAGAACATTTTGTCTCTGGAATAACAAAAGAATGTAAATGAGCTTCCTGTGCTTCATACATGCTGACTTCAGCCTGACACGTGCCACTGGTTGGCCCCGCCTCCAGCCCTGCCCCCAGCAGGTTGAGTTTGAAGCTGATTGGTCCTGCCTTTGTGTTTACATGGAGGCCCAGCCCCCCCCCTTTTTTTCATCCACTGTCTCCCCTCATGAGCCGCCAGGCTAAACTTAGTTCCTGAACTCGCTCGTGCACTGAGGTAAACAAAGAAATCAGACTCAGGCTCCACATTCAGAGCCTGATCCTGGACCAGCCGCCCCCTCCCCCCTTTGGAGGTGTAGATTATTCTGGACACCCTGAAGATGTCTTGTAGAAATGGACGGATCAGCAGCCTCGAGTGGACCGGCTAACTCACCTCTCCTCGCTCGTCCTCTCCAGGCAGCCGCAGCCCACCCCAGGACAAACCCCCATGGTGTCCCCACGGGCCGAGACCACCCCCATCCCCGTCCCCACCCAGGTCCGCAACTACCAGCGCATCAAGCAAAACCTCTCCAGCAGCCCGACCACCACGCTCTACAGCTCCCCCAGGTAAGATCCGCCTCTGCTGGGCCGGGGGTGAAGGAAGTTGCTGGGTTCATGTCGACATCATGGTGAAAACACAGCGAGTCATTTCATCAGCCACGAACTTTCACTAAAGTTACATCAGCCAGAGTCTGATGCTGGAAGGTTTGTCAGCAGTTTGATGTGAAGACAAAGCAGAGGAAGAGTTGGGAGGAGGAGGGGGGGGGGGGTAACTGTGGACATTAATCAGCTGTTTTGTGTTGTTAATGTTTTTATTGTGTTGACTGCTGTGCTGCCTTTGTTCCCCCTGTTGCTGAAGACCAGGACCAGTTTAGTTCAGATCAGATCCAGGACCCCAACCCCCCCCACGCCCCAACACACGCACACACACACACACAC
>CM076657.1:25287198-25316338 GCA_038496675.1 Rachycentron canadum
GGGTCAGGTGGTTCAGGTGTGGTGGGGGGGGCGATCACAGATCATTACCACCTGCACTTGACGGGGGAGAGAAGTGCTGGTACTTCATTAAATTCTAAATTTCTACAGTGAATAAAAGACTATGAGTCATCGCTCGTGTTTACAATATGTATTTGTTTTCTAATCATTTAAAATGACTGCACAGTAATACAACTCCTCTGGCTTCAGCTCTGCAGTGGAGTTACTGAACATCTGTCAGGAGTCTGTGGTCGACTCTGGACACGCACACAGACACACAGAGTAGTTAACGATCAGGTGGTGAGAGATTCAGTTCTGAGATATACTGCATCAAGTTTGGTTCATTCTCTATTCTCTCACAAGTGAGTTAACTTGATTTGTGGAGAGATGAACATCTGGGTAATGTAGTTAAAGGGCAGATACAAACCACCTAGAGCCTGAAACAGAGAGGGCAGAAAAGAGCCAGCAACTAGTGAGAGATGAAGGTACGCAAGAACAAGACAAAGAGGACCGATTATCAGTCAATATTGAGTCAGAACAGATCAGACCCAGACCAGGAAAAGGACTCATCTGGACTGTAATTCAGTGGATTATAAAACTGCTCAGGGCTGCTTTGTGCTCACCTGCAGTTTTCTGTTTGTTCTCAAGTTGTTAACTGAATTCCTGCTCATGTTTTAACAGTTAGATGTTGACCTGAGGCCCGAGTACATACCTACATGCATTTCTTCACCAAACACCATCAAAATATGTTTATCTCTAGAAATAAGGAAATAACAAACTACAATTCACTGCACATTACTGTTAAAACTACAACTGCAATTATCAATATAAGTAAATAATCAGATTATTGAACATGTGAATGAATATCTTGTCGTCCTGCTTCCTGTCAAACATTCACATAACAGTAATGTGAATGTGTTTGTTGCTGAACGAACCAGTAAACGTGAATGAACCAACTGGGACTGAAGGACTGAACCGGGTGTCGGGTTCTGACCCGTCCTCTGTTTTCAGAGTGAACATGGGACAGAGCTGTTTGAGATCCTGGGTCTGGAGGGGGAGATCAAGCTCGCCATCGAAAACCTGGCGGAGTGGGGGGCTCCTCGACACGTAGAGAAGAACCTGCTCACCATATCAGACGAGGTCTATATTCAGCCAGAGCCCCTGGGAGTGGTGCTCATCATCGGGGCCTGGAACTACCCCTGGGCCGTCACTCTCCAGCCGCTGGTCGGAGCCATCGCTGCAGGTACCAAGGACGCACATATACACTCACTTTGGAACATATACTGGGTAGAGCTTCTTTTGACTCCTGACACTCAATGACCAGTCCGGATCAAACATGGCCGTCAGATGTGCAGCATAGACTGTGTATTAGACTCTTTGTCTGAACAGTGAAGCCAATGCTGAAGAGCCTTAAACCTTCATCCTCTCTAATGACCATCAGGGGGCGACTCCACTGGTTGTTAAAGAAGTCAGATTGTATTGAAGTCTATGGGAAAATGTCCCTACTTCTCCCTTGATTTATTAGCTCAGTAAACGTTTTCCTAATGAGTTTATGGTCTCAGTCTCTAGTTTCAAGTCTTCAATACAACATGATGTTCATTTTTTAAATGATGGTCCATTTAGAGGAAAATAGACCAGAAAGCAGGGGATGGATTAGGGGGTGTGGTCACTGTGTGATTGACAGACGGTACCACCCAATCAGGATAGAGAACAGAGCAGGTCAGCTCCACCCCTCACTCCTCCTCAGCTCCACCTTCTCCTCCAAAGTTGGTTTCTACTGGTTTCAATAAACCAAGATGGCTGATGGACAAATAACACACTGGAGGCTTTAAACCAGCAGCTCACAGACGATGGCGACGTCATTGAGGGAGACAGTTGATGTTCACACATTTCAATACATAATTGTAAACTCACCAATCAGGTGTAAGCACAAACATGTCTTCAACATGTGAACCTTTTTCTTTTAATGGAGGTTCAGCAGACACTGTGTCTTTGCCTTAAACTACGAATGTGAGACATAGTGATGACCTGCGTTGTCTGACCTCTGACCTCTTTCACATTTCAGGTAACGCAGCTGTAATAAAACCATCTGAAGTCAGCTCCCACTCTGCCAAGGTGATGGAGGCGCTCCTCCCTCAGTACCTCGACAAGGTGAGCCTCCTGCTTTGATACGTGTGATGCATGCAGAATTTTCCCGCCTACATTCAGCGTTAACGTTCAGCAGCATCAATGACCAAACACACTTTGTCCAGGATCTGTACCCGGTCATCACAGGGGGTGTGTCAGAAACCCAGGAGCTGCTGAAGCAGAGGTTTGACCACATTTTCTACACAGGAAGCAGCACAGTTGGTAAACTGGTGATGAAAGCAGCAGCTCGCCACCTCACCCCGGTGACCCTGGAGCTGGGCGGGAAGAGTCCCTGCTACATCGACAGCAACTGTGACATCACCATCGCATGTCGGTCAGTGTCATTTTTAAAAAGTAGTCGTTTCCTGCTCATCATCCAGACGTCGTAGCTCCCAATGAATCACAGAGCTCTGACCCATGAATCAGCAGCTGTGTTGAGGATGTGATTTACCTGCCTGTTTATGACAGTTAGCTAACTGTTAGCTAACTGTTAGCTAACTGTTAGCTAACTGTTAGCTAACTGTTAGCTAACTGTTAGCTAACTGTTAGCCTGCACTGAGCTAAATTATCAGCCTGTTAACAATCAAACACTGACAACAGACAGAATCATTGAAGACCAGGTCAGTTAAAGAGAATCAGCTGAAACAACGAACACAACGGAAGTGATAAGTTTTACTATGATGTCATCACCACGAGACTGGTGGTGCCTTCAGCGTCTGGACAGTGCTCGGGAAGTGAGTTATAAGTGCGTTGTCACATGAGGAGCAACACCGCAGGCTCAAGCTCTGCATCAATGATGAATATGTGAGAGGATAAGGTACACGCCTCATTATTTTGAGACCTTAGTTTGATTCCCGGACAGGAGCACATTTCCAGTTTCATCACTGACATATCCAATAATAATTAGTGGCCCTGTTGGTTGTGTGCATGTTTGTGAGTTCTGTGATCTGTGAGTTTTGTTTTTTCAGTCCTGGGTCTGAAAAAGTTTGCAAAACACTGGTTTGGAGTTTGTCTGTGAAGAGTGAGAGAAAACAGCTCATTGGTTCTGTCTCTGTGACGTCAGGTCTCATTCATGATGAACCTGATGAAGACGTTTCTGTCAGACAAGNAAAAAAAAAAGAGTGGTGACCTGGAGCTGAAATATACTGTGGAGCTACACAGGAGAGGTCAAGGTGGGTTCAGACTGTTTAACTGGTAAAGCAGGACACAGGACACAGCAGACATGTATCACTAGACAAAGAGGAAACCATCTCCTCTGCTATTTTATTTTCTTAGAAATTATGACTAAATCCACACCAACAGGTGGTTTACTAAACTTAACAGTTACTATTAGCAGCTGTTTTCCAACCTGCATTAGATTCTGGTAGAACTTAGTCTAACGGAAGTTAAAACATTGCTAACGTTAAGTGTAACAGCAGTAAATCCTGGAGGATATTAGTATCTCAGGTAGTGATAGCTAAAGTTGTCTGGTTAGCTTGAGTTTAGCGACAGAGGGTGCCCTAACCAACCCTGACACATTAGCATTAAACTTGATGTTAACGTAGGTAATTAACTGTTACTGAGTGGACAGTGAGCTGTGGGTTTGCTCGGACATCCTGTTGGGTTGTGAACACACTGAACTCCTTTAAAAAAAACCCGTCCTTTTACATATTTGTGCTTGTTGGCAAAAACTCCAACTTTATATAAAACTACTTAACTAACTGCAAAATAGTGATAGTCTTCTGGTCAATCCGTCCATCTCTCAATGCTTCTTTGGGACGAACTGTTACTGTAAAGCTTCATTAGGTTGAACCACTGTCCGTTACTGCTGCTTCCTACGTAGGTGGGTTTTGCTAATGTTAGCTAGTGGTGAGTGGAGTCACCCAAGTTTTAATACGATAAAACTGGACAAACTAACCACGAACAGAGGTTGAACGTGTAGTAGAAACCGAGGCTGGACTTTTACTGGATACACACCGAGTTACTTATGACCTAAAATAACATTTAGAAAAGGCTCAGTTTTCTAAATGTGTTTCCAGATTTTTCAATGGAAGCTTTTCACCGTCCTGAGGTAAACAACACGGTCCGTGAGCATCACTTCACTTTGGCCTGGACTCACCGACCTGTTCGCTGCTGACACGAAACCGAGCCGCCGGGTGTCTCGGGTCCGTTTCCTTTATCGTTCGTCCACAACCGAAACAAGATGTGAGATGTAGAATAAAGATGAAAAAGTTAAACGCTCTCCTCCTCCTTCTTCTTCTTCCCATAAATTCACGTCAGGCTGCGCGTTTGGAAGTAAACTGCTGCCCCCTACAGTCAGTCCCGCGCATTGTCAGCAGTATCTGTTAACCTGTTACATCAGCTGTTTCCAGCACCCGTCACTGACCTGGACTCTCTGTAAACCTGGACCTGGACTCTCTGTAAACCTGGACCTGGACTTTCTCTAAACCTGGACCTGGACTCTCTGTAAACCTGGACCTGGACTCTCTGTAAACCTGGACCTGGACTTTCTCTAAACCTGGACCTGGACTCTCTGTAAACCTGGACCTGGACTCTCTGTAAACCTGGACCTGGACTTTCTCTAAACCTGGACCTGGACTCTCTGTAAACCTGGACCTGGACTCTCTGTAAACCTGGACCTGGACTTTCTCTAAACCTGGACCTGAACTCGGACTCTGGGTCTGTGAAGTGAAGCCAATCCTGAAGAGTCTTAACCCTTCATTCTCTCTAATGACCATCAGGGGGCGACTCCACTGGTTGTTAAAGAAGTCAGATTGTATTGAAGTCTATGGGAAAATGTCCCTACTTCTCCTTGATTTATTAGCTCAGTAAACGTTTTCCTAATGAGTTTATGGTCTCAGTCTCTAGTTTCAAGTCTTCAATACAACATGATGTTCATTTTTTAAATGATGGTCCATTTAGAGGAAAATAGACCAGAAAGCAGGGTCTGAGTTAGGGGGCGTGGCTACTGTGTGATTGACAGACTGTACCACCCAATCAGGATAGAGTACAGAGCAGGTCAGCTCCACCCCTCACTTCTCCTCAGCTCCACCTTCTCCTCCAAAGATAGTTTTAATACAAGATTATAAATTACAGTCTATGTTGCATTCAGGAATCTCGTTCCCGCTTCAATTTCACAGTTAAAGCTGCTCTTTCTATTTTAATTTCAAATTAAAAGCCACTCAACCTACATTACTAACAATCTGTGAATCTTTGGGCGAATGAAAGAAAAACAAACTACACTTTGGAGTCATGAGGACAACATCACACTTCTCTGTAACTCACAACACACACAGACAAACACACACACTGACACACACACACACTGACACACACACACACACACACAGAGAGAGACACACACACACACACACACACACAGACCCCCCCCCCCCCCGGAGGAGGAGGAGCTCTGTGTCGTTGCTCTGCCACATCGTCTCATCACAGCAGCTCCGGTGTTGACGGTTGTTTCAGTTCAAACAGGTAAATTCCTCCGTTTTCTGTCCGACTGAAGCGAGTCGCGGCTCAAAGAGTCCGTCGGAGGAGCGACATGAAGCAGCTGTTCGACCCTCTCCTTCGCTTCAGAGAGCGGCTAGCGACGTGTAGCTAACTGAGTTAATTCAACTGTGTGACCGGAAAGCTAAAGCTGCCGTGGACACTGAGGCCACACAGGAAATCTCCTCAAACTGCGTGAACCATTCATCTGAACCCGCCTTTGTAGGTGAACGTGAGGATTCATTTAGTGAAGTTAAATCGTTAGTTAAATCGTTAAATCGCGTTAACTCGGCCACACGGTCAGTCGTATGCTAATGCTAATGTTAGCATTTCACACTAAGGTCCAGTTAATAAAGTTTCTAAATTCAAAGGGAGGCAGCGGCTCGTCCTGCTGCCATAAGGTGCTGTTCACTGTTTGTTCTGCACCAACAAACATGTCCTCTGGTAACACACACACACACACACACACCTGTCAGCATTAGATCCGTTGTCGAGCTGTAAACACTGCGACATTTCTTACTAAACTAAAAGTGTCTGAAAAGCCTGAAGTCTAAACGTGATTTCAATTTAAATATGTGTACTTCACCTCCTCTGATGCTTCCTTCTCCCTCTTTTCTTGTCTCCTCTGTGTCAGGGGCCTGTGGCCATGGCTAAAGACCCGTTAGCAGAGGCAGGCTTTTATTTTGATGAGCTCAACAAGCTAAGGGTCCTGGAGCCAGATGTCAGCCAGAAGACACTGGAGCTGAAGGAGGAGTGTAAAGAATTTGTGGACAGTAAGCTATTAAGTCCCCCCCCACCACCCCACCCCCCACCCCAGTACCACCAGTATGAATGAGTGTCTTCTTTTACAGAAATTGGCCAGTTTCAGAAGATCGTCGGGGGCCTTATTGAGCTGGTTGATGAACTGGCAAAAGAAGCAGAGACGGAGAAGATGAAGGTGAGTTTTGACATTTAAAGCTGCTCCTACTGGTTGTTGACTGAGCTTTGAGGCACCTGGTTGAGATCTTGATCACCTGAGCCTGGTTACTCTCAGGTAAACTGCAGTGTTGGCCTCAGCTGTTCTCTGCCCGTCCTTCTCCTTCAGGCGATAGGAGCCAGAAACCTGCTGAAGTCAGTGGCAAAACAGAGGGAGGCTCAGCAGCAGCAGCTTCAGGCTCTCATCACAGAGAAAAAGATGCAACTAGAGAGGTAAACTGTCGTCATGGTCACGGCAGGTCACAGTTTCCTGTCCAGTTAAGCCTAAATAAAATATATCAAATTAAATGTTGTCAGGTTGTTTGACAGAATTGTAAGAGTTCCTGTAATAAACATCCAAACCACAGACTGTCTGTAAACCTGAGCCTTAACCCTTCATTCTCTCTAATGACCATCAGGGGGCGACTCCACTGGTTATTAAAGAAGTCAGATTGTATTGAAGTCTATGGGAAAATGTCCCTACTTCTCCCTTGATTTATTAGCTCAGTAAACGTTTTCCTAATGAGTTTATGGTCTCAGTCTCTAGTTTCAAGTCTTCAATACAACATGATGTTCATTTTTTAAATGATGGTCCATTTAGAGGAAAATAGACCAGAAAGGAGGGGATGAATTAGGGGGCGTGGCTACTGTGTGATTGACAGACCGTACCACCCAATCATGATAGAGTATGTATAATTGTAATATTTTAGTGATATCTGAACATTTTAAATGACAGTGAATAAAATTAGTTTAAATGAATAAAAGGAGATAAGTCACCACATCTTTAATGTTAAAGGACAGTTACACTTAAGTCGGTGACATAGCCGTCAATACTTTTTTTAATAATTTGAAATCAGGTGACGGCTGTGACTTTAAATGCTCAGTTAGTGTCCTCAGAAAAACACCTGGTGCTGATCATGTCGCCTTTTGTCTCCTCGTCTCAGGTATCGTATAGAGTACGAAGCGTTGTCCAAAGTGGAGTCTGAGCAGAACGAGTTCATCGACCAGTTCATCCTGCAGAAGTGAGGACATGACCTACAACTGCGTTGATGGCGTTTCCAGAGTGCCTGTCCTGTTTCCTCTGAGTGAAGCCCACTTCAGAGGGTTCCTCTGCTGCACCAGCTCCAGCAGCTTGAAGCGTCTCTGTGCAGCTTCCTCCTGATGCAGCGTGTGAAGCCGCTGCTTCCTCTCTGCTCAGCAACTGTGGGCTTCAATAAACCCCGAAACATTAAGTTTTGTTCTCACCAAATATCTCAGACTAACATTAAAGAAGCTGGAGCTGTTTATACAAAGGAATATTATTTATACTATTTATACTGAAGAATGACTGTATATCTAGTTTTATTACTTTTGTATCAATTGAAATACTGCATGTGCATGTATTTGTAAATACATTTTGGTTTTAAATGACAGAAAAAAAAACATCCTGATTTGATCATCTGTTATTTCTGCTCAGTGAGCTCAGTCACTGTCAGTCTGGGTCTCATTGTCTTTCATGCATTAGTTAAGACAAATTCTTATACTTGAATAAATATCGTAAATTGCACATTAAAATGTTTCATCTTTTTCTGAGGATGCTGCACGTTTTTACATCAAAATAATATAGTTTCAATTATCCAGACTGTGACAAAGTTCAGTGGTTTGTTCTCTCAGTACGAGTCAAGGACCTAAAGCTAAATGTAGAATGTTTCAGTGCAGCAGTTATTAACATGTCTATAATTATAATAATGGGCTTTATTTGTATCCACAAAAGGATAAAAACAAAACTATATAAAATGAAATACATTAAAATTGACAGATAAGGTGTTTGTGAGGAAGGATTTCAGAGCAGTCGCAGCTGAAACTAAATCTAACGTCAGCAGGATGGATGTTAAAAGTCAGAACACTATCAGCTGATCTGAGCTGGTGTCCAGGCTCATATGGAGTTAGTAAATGCTTGGTATATGTTTGGGTCTGTTGAGTCAAAGCATCTTGATGTTTTCTTTCCAGTGCTAAAGCAGCAGCATTTTGGACCTGTTGAGACGATGTAGTCTGAGTAACTGAATGTGCAGGGATGGAGGCGTGCAGTTAACCTGAAGAACCAGGACTGTGAGGCCAAACTAACACCAACATAATTTCATTAAAATGCTGCACAGTGACTTTAGCTCAACCTCAAACTCCTTCAATCTTCCTCTTCCCATGATGCAACCAACTCTCAACCCTCCCTGACGTCACCACCACTGTGAGCTGCTGGTTTGAAGCCTCCAGTTTGTCATTTGTCCGTCGGCCATCTTGGTTTGTTAAAACCAGAATAAACCATATTTGGAGGAGAAGGTGGAGCTGAGGAGGAGTGAGGGGTGGAGCTAACCTGCTCTGTACTGATTGTAACACCCTGATTGGGTGGTACAGTCTGTCAATCACACAGTAACCACACCCCCTAATTCATCCCCTGCTTTATGGTCTATTTTCCTCTAAATGGACCATCATTTAAAAAAGGAACAGCAGTGTTGCAGCCTTTTAGTCTATGTTAACGCACTGTTCTGTTCATCAGTTTGAATAGGTTAATTACAATTCAAAAAAATGTTAATTTATACTGTAAATGAGAGAACCAAGCTAATTCATAATTACTTTATTAAAAAGAAACTGTACACCATCAGTCTAAACAGTATTTACACTTTAATATTTGACTGAACTGACGTTATACTTGTTGCAGCTTCATGGTTGTTCCCCACACTGTGTCCACAGTCACAGTAACAACAGAGAAGATGGAGACAGACTTAGAAACAGACAAACACAGCCTGTCCACTGCTGTGACCTGTGTCAGGTTCAGTGCTGCAAGGAACAGCCTCTTTTCTTCTGCTCCTCACTTCTTCTTTGTATACTGCAAACACAAGGACAATTAAAACTGAATATCTTCTTTGGAAAATGGATCAACAATAGTGATTCTTAACCTAATATTAAAATGGTCTTCATCCTTACCTTATCTAGGATCCAGTCAGCATCTGTTATTGCTCTTTGGATTATCATTTGTATCCTCTCTGGGTCGTCTTCATCTGAGTGACTGTTGTAACCCTGGAAACATAAGTAAAGCATCATCTTTAAGGGCTGTTTTGGCAGCAAAGAGGGACCTACACTATATTAAGCAGCTGGTCATAATGTTATGGCTGATCGATGTACATGTCTTGATGTGCAGAAACTGAAACACAACATTAAACTGTGAATTCAGGGAACATGCAAACTGCACAGAGAGGCCTTGTCAGATTCCAACCAATTAAATTAATTATTTAAGCAAAAGATTCTTCATAATAAAATGTCCATGATCAACTGAGAAACATTTTGCCTGTTAACAATCAGCGCACATGAAGACGGCACCTGTCTGACGGTGTGGCGATAGTGATGCTGCATTGCTGGGGTGGGCAAATGCCTGCAGCATCTGAGGAGGTACCGGTAGAGCTGCACTGGTGTCTGGATCAACTCGGCTCCAGCTAAAGGTGACATCACTTCCTCAACTGGGGTCAACTGACAACTGCTGTTAGTAATAATATTCAGGTTAGTGACCGTATTTCAATATTAAACCCAGAGATCAGTCAAATGTGACATCTGTATATTTAGTCACATACTGAACGAGTGACGAGGTGTTACAGCTAAAACTCACAGCGTTCACTTCAGGTCACACTTGTTTTAATTTGTGGTAGTCTGTTTTCTGTACATGACTGTACTTAACAAGGTTGTGTTCATCAGGCAGACAAAAACCAGCTGGATGTCTACGGAGGCTATAGACCAACACTTAGATGATTAATAATAACAGCCTGACCAGTGACAACATGTCAGTGCTGAGTGACAGCTGAACAAATGATGAACAAATGTCTATTTCATCAAGCAAAGAGTCTAAAAAACTGTTTTTCTCCAGGAAGGATCAAGTTTCCATCTCTCAGCCACTTGGATAACATGACGTTAAATGTTTGAAAAATATGTCTCATCCTGCAGTTTCCTGTCTTTAGTCCAAGGTGATCGACTCGAGCAACTAATGCTATTATATATCATTAGCTACAGATGCTATCACTAGCTGCCTGTTAGCTGTCATTAGCTACAGATGCTACCACTAGCTGCCTGTTAGCTGTCGTTAGCTACAGATGCTACCACTAGCTGCCTGTTAGCTGTCATTAGCTACAGATGCTACCATTAGCTGCCTGTTAGCTGTCGTTAGCTCAAATGAAGCTCGTGGCAGACAGAGAGATGAAGTCACGTCACTTTATCAAACCAACCAAACAGGATCAAACCTCACTGAGGCTGTGAAGTGCAGTCACGGCGGGTCCCTGACGTCATCGCCCGCTACGTCACAATATCGATCAGTACACGGAAGTATTGTCGTTTCTCCTTCCGTTTCTTCTTCCTCGTGGTTTTAACGGTGTTTTTATTGCGCTTCATTGGAGCAGTGCCGCCCCCTGCTGTCTGCTCTGAAAACAGCTGTTCATTGAACGACTGGAACATTTTCACACTGAATCCATTATATCATAATTGTAATAACTGACTTGTTCAATTTAATTGATATTGATATTAGAATCTGTAGAATAGGAAGCAAAGGGCGTGGCCTGAGGGTCTTTACTGTAATTACAGAGGTTAAAATCCTGATTAGGCTCAAATTACAGGTGTAAAAGGTGTGGAGGCACACGTCACTCTCCCTCTTCCTGTTTCCTTGTTTAAGTTTAGTTTTACTTTGGACCAACAGTGTGATGCAGATTGTTTTCTCCTCTGAAGGTAATGTGAGCAGTAACGTTTTACTCTTTAACCACTGTTGTTACTGCCACCTTTGACTCACATCAGTCCTTCATTGTGTCAGTGGATGTTAATGGTTGTTGAGATAAAGTTCCATACTCTCTTCCCCTTTTCTTGTCCTTTCTTCACCTACATCACTTCCTTTCCTTTCATCACTGATTGGCTTTTGTTTTTACTCTGATAATGCCCCATTTACCTGATTGAGTCCACCTGGTCACTACAAGGTTCTCTCACATCCTTTCTTTTCACCATTGCAAGGGCCAGCTGTTCTGATTCAGCCCATGTGTTTCTACCCTCCTATTTATATACAGTTGATTTTGAAAATAAAGCTGGATGGATCAAAGTTTCACAACTTTTCTTTCCATACATCCTGATGGTGGAGGCACACGTCACTCTCCCTCCTAATAATAATATTCTTTGAATTGAACCTTCTTGACAGCCGTTTATCTGATAGTACAGCAGCTGATACCAGCTGCTATCAGCCATGAACTGTGCCGTTGTCTGAAAGTGAGGGAGTTGAAATAGTTGGTTAAAAATCTATGGGATGAGTAGCCACACAAAATTGAAATTCTTTATCATTCATATATTTTTTCTCCACCATATAATCCACCACAATAAAAGCTTTCATTTTCAGAAACTGACAGTCTTTAGCTAACATTGACACAGATAGCCAGCAAGCTACAAGTGCCATTTACAACAAATTAACAGATAAGGTGAAGTTAGACCAAACTTTAAGCTCAGTGTTGAGCTAGTCCAGCTACAGGCACCATTTTACATTAGCTTGTGGGCTAGTGTTAGCTATTACATAGCCCACCTCCACCACTCCCCCACCCAACTAAAACGGGTTGGTTAACTGTAATCTGTAAACTTATACAAATTAAAATAAGCAAACTAATGTTTGCTAAGTTAATGTTAATGCTAGCATACTAATGCTAATGTTTTGTTTACAGTGTAAATCTAACCATACCTCTGAATGTCTGGGCTCCATCTTCAGCTACCTTTAAAGGCCCCTGGAGCCCTGGATGTGAACTGAATAAACTCCAGCTTTGAACATTCACCAGTCAGAAGTAATGAGCTCTGATCTCTGTACTCAAGAGTTTTGATGACACAGAGATTTTATTTCTTGAATGTTGCTGATGAAAATAAGTCATTTTTCATTCTACATGGGGTCAATATGAGTTATATCTGGCTCACACGACTGAAAAAAGTCTAACTATAGTCCTAAAGTCCTGAAGCATCTATAATCTTAAAATAATCAAATCCATTTTTATTGCTATGGCGCCAATCAACAAGAGAGGTTTTCTCAAGACACTTTCCAAATAGAACAGCTGGACAAACCTCAAGCAGAGCCAGACTTGGGGTGGATGTCCATCTGCTGCCCTGTGTTCCACTGTACATTTTATCATAATATGTTATATTATTATGTTTAGCTATAGTTGTTTAGGTCATGGTTGACATTGCAGCTTGTTTTCACTATGTCACTGAGCTATAGGCTTCACTGAGTGTTGAATTACAATAATATACACTTCATCATTCTTACTTATTTCACAGTTTGGTATTTGTAGGTGGCTGGGTTAAGCAAAGTGCATTCAGACATATTATTTACAACTTAGATGTGCAAGAGAGGGAAAAGAACTGGACAGATGCAGCTCCTGCTTCCTACCAGAGATGATGAAGGTCAGAGTGGAGTCCTCAGAGCTCTGTCCTGGCCTCCAGGATTTAGAAATACTGTTCCTCACTGATAGACCCCCAGCACTAAAATACACTGATCTGACATTGTCACTGTTTGTTTGATCTCAGTGTTTAAGTCAGATACAGATAATCTGCCACATGACAAACAAATATCCTCAAGATACAACATTTTCCAACATTGATTACTTTTAAAGTTATGTATTATTCCAGTAATAAGTTTAAAGCTTGTTGAGAGCCAACATTTATTCTACATATTTGCGCTTTTTTTCTGATTCAACTTCAAGTATTTAAGTGTTTGAGTCACAATGTTTATGTGTAAATTTCATACACACCATACAGTCAGTTTATTAGGAACACCAAGGAGAAACTCATGCAGTTTAATTTAAAACAGTGCTGCAGCACCACAACCCACAGCCTCAGCCATAAAGAATAAACCATAAAGAATCCACACAAACTGAACATTATCACCTTCATGGAGGACAATTTACTGCAGTGACTGAGTGTGGGATGATTTGGTTTTATTGTTTTATCAGTTTTGTCATTTTTCTGAAGCTTCAACAGAAGCAAATCAGAACTGAAAGCAGCTGTTCAGAGTAATTCTACTGTAAATATATAGAATTTCATAAAACACTGAACTTCATCGTGTAATAAATGTGACTGTATGATAGAGCTTTGTTTCATAATGGAGTCGTATTTATTATATGTTGGTACATGATGATTAGTCAATAACTTGACTATACTGTAATAACATTACATTTAGTAATAAAAATCTAATTCTGAAAGGACATTAAAACATTTAACTGTGGTTTAATATCAACAAAAGGCAAATAATAATAATAACAATAATAACAATAATAATAATAATAATAATGATGATAATGATAATACACTGTGCTGGAGAACATTGTGCTGATGCTACAGAGATCAGTGACAGTAAAACAAGATGTCGGGGGAAACAAACAACTCGTCCGCACATAAAAAGAACTGATGCATTTAAAGCTGCTCTTAATGCAAATATAGCAACAGTTCTGTCTTCAGTGTATCTGAATATTCACCTTCACTGTTGAAGAATGGGGCTCAAATATTTTCAGACTGACAATGAGATAAAAGCATTTCTTAAACCAAGGATAAAAAAAGGCATAAATAACTGGGTTTAAGGTGGAATTGAAGTAACCCAACCAAACAAAGGCTTCAAAGATGGCAGCAGGTGTGATGAAGCCAGTGTAGGCATCAATCATGGAATTTATAAAGAAAGGCATCCAACATAAGATGAAAGCACCGAGCACAATAGCCAGAGTCTTTGCTGCTTTGTGCTCGGACGGTTTAACCAACCCACCTCTTCCTCTGTCACTGGAACAGAGGCTCATATCTCCGATCTTTCTTACATGCTCTTTGGCCACAATAAATATTTTAGTATACAGACAAACCATGACAGTGCAGGGAAAGAAGAAAACAATAACACTGTCCAAGATTGCCCAAAGCGGGTTAAAGAGGAGGTAACAACTGCCAAGGCAGGTTATTGATGCCATATACTCCTCTAACCCTGCTACGTTGGCCTTTGAGTAAAGAAGCCCGTAGGAAAAGAGAGCAGCCAGTGCCCAGCTCACACAGACCATAATCCAGGCCACTGACATGGTAATTTTCCTGGAGTAATGCAGAGGATTACATATTGCTTGTTGTCTGTCTACAGCAATGCAGACTAGGTGGAAGATAGATACACTGGTTAGAAACATATCAAAACTAGAGTGTAACAGACAGAAGTCATCACCATAGAACCAGCAGCCATGAACCGTCCGAATGGCACTGAACGGCATCACAATAACACCCACGAGAAGGTCGGCAAGAGCCAGAGATAAAAGAAGCACATTGGTGGGATTCTGCAGCTGCTTAAAATGACCTATTGACACAATGACAACACAGTTCCCTAAAGTGGTGACCAGTATGCCTGAAGCAAACAACAAATAGAGGGAAAACCTAGGCCCCACACTGAACTGTGCCACAACACACGAGGCATTGGAGCCTGGAAAACAGGACTGAGACAGGTCACTCATCGTAAACCCAGAGACAGACGACAGAACCACAACAGAGAGAGATGACACAACTGTAACAGAGGCCTGAGCTGAGGGGAGACACATCCTGCTGATCTCAGTCTGCAACTAAAGACTCAGCAGAGGCTCCACCTACACATATAACACACTGTGCCATCCAATCANCACCATAGAACCAGCAGCCATGAACCGTCCGAATGGCACTGAACGGCATCACAATAACACCCACGAGAAGGTCGGCAAGAGCCAGAGATAAAAGAAGCACATTGGTGGGATTCTGCAGCTGCTTAAAATGACCTATTGACACAATGACAACACAGTTCCCTAAAGTGGTGACCAGTATGCCTGAAGCAAACAACAAATAGAGGGAAAACCTAGGCCCCACACTGAACTGTGCCACAACACACGAGGCATTGGAGCCTGGAAAACAGGACTGAGACAGGTCACTCATCGTAAACCCAGAGACAGACGACAGAACCACAACAGAGAGAGATGACACAACTGTAACAGAGGCCTGAGCTGAGGGGAGACACATCCTGCTGATCTCAGTCTGCAACTAAAGACTCAGCAGAGGCTCCACCTACACATATAACACACTGTGCCATCCAATCAGAAGCTCCTTCACCTTGGAGGGGGAGGTTCTTCTCTGGTGATGTCATAAACAGCTGTATCACTGCCTCAGGTCTGCTTCTGTCACTCAGACTAGTTTCAGATTAAATTCAGAGTCATTTTTACTCTGTGAAGTCTGGAGTCACACTGACCTTGACCTTTGACCCTTGACCACAAAATCTAATCAGATTTAAGTTGAGTCCTAATGAATGTTTGTTCCAGGCCTGAAATCACATCCACGAGAAAAGGACGGACAAACAAAATGAAAACAATATGGCTCCGGCTCTGGATGTCGCCTGTGCAGAGTTTATTGGAAAACTGTATTCAAGTAAAAGTACTGTTACTCAAGTTTACTGAAGTACAACTACTTGAGTAATTGTACATCTACCTGTACCCAGATAGAAGTACATAGTCTGTCAGTTGAACTTTCACTCTGTTACTAGATGTAATTGGGTCACTTCTATTCCCAGCACTGGTTCTGGAGCCAAACTCCTGGACCTTCTGGAGTTGCCCAGGGTGAGAGGAGACAGGAGGGTGTGAGGAAACTCAAAGGCCCTGGGTGAGTGTCACTATCTCCTCCGAGAACAAGAGGGTCAGTTAAACTGCTCCTGAGTGGGAAACTGGATCAGCTGTGGTGTTGTAACTTAAACAGGTTTGGTTTAAATTCATCAGAAGAGCCTGAGTCTGTGTGGAGGCTGGTGAAGGATTTAGTGACTGACAGAGACAGTAGTGAATGAGAGGCTGCTGTTCACGCACTCACCAAACAAATCAACGATTCAACGAGCCTGAAAACTCAGATTCTGCCAAACAGAGACTCGTCAACTGAAGCTGAAATATCTGCACAGTATTAAAGAGGCAGACACTCAGGAGTCGCTTTATTAAAGATGCAGGACGTGGCAGAAAAATCTTTTCAAACAGTATTGGAGGATGTTTCAGCACACAGCAGCTCAACAGTTTCAGTATCTGCTCAGACACAGGATCTTAAAGTGGTTTGGTAGTGACCTGCTCAGAATCATGTTCTTGTTCATGTTTCCTGTAAACCTTCTTCATTGGTGGTTTTGTGGTTGTTGTCACAGGGTGGTGGTTCCTCCCTCAGATCCAGCCCAACACCTGAGTGAAGCACTGGACGTTAGTCAGTACCTCTGAGCCCCGAGCGAATCAGTGTCAGCACATTTTTCAACAACTTCGTAAAATGAAAATCCACCTCTGAGACATTTGACCTGCATCACTTTATGTGAAAAGTGTCGTTTGTGAAATGTCAGATTTAAAGACACTTCCGGAGGTGAATAATCGAAACGCCTTTCTGAACCAGCTGTAGAAGAACGCATATATCAAGGGGTTCACCGTGGAGTTCAAGTAGCCAACCCACACAAGAGTTTCAAACAGCACTGGTGGTGTTGAGTAACTGATAAAGGGGTCAGTGATGTTACAGACAAAAAAAGGAGTCCAAAATGAAAGAAACGCCCCCATGATGATAGCAAGTGTTTTCGTGGCTTTAGTCTGACCCGTGGTTGATGTTCCTGTGTTCTTTATGCTGCGCAGCTGCCTCTGTGCCACCAGGAAGATCTTCAGGTAGACTCCCAGCATTATTATCCCTGGAATGTAAAAGGAGAGGACGGATGAGACAGTACTCGACAGTCGGCTCTGAAACAGGACACACCCTCCCTCACACGCCACATGGTTGTAGTAGAAATCCTCCATCCCCCAAATATTTAGCTTCAGGAAAACCATCCCGAAGCCAATGAGAGCTGAGAGACTCCAGCTGAGAACAATCATGATCAACACAACGTTCACAGTTATTTTCCTTCTGTACAGCAGAGGCTGGCAAACAGCATAGTGTCGGTCAAGTGATATGAAGGACAGATTCAGGATTGATGCCGTACACAACATGACATCAGAGCTCATGTAGACGTTGCAGAAGACGTCACCAAAATACCAGCAAGTCTCAACGCATTGAATCATACTGGGAAACATGACCAACAATCCTAGAAGAAGGTCGGACACAGCCAGGGAGGCGATCAGGTAGTTGGTGGGAGTGTGGAGTTGCTTGAAATAGGCAATAGAGACAGAGACCAAGAGGTTTCCACACACTGTCAGGACGACGGTGACGCCCAGAATCAGGTAGAGGGTGACGCGTATGGGCAACGGGTAGATGGTCCTAGGACACGAGGCATTTCTGGACTCGAAGCAGAGAACTGGCTCCATCTGAGAGAGAATGAAATGAAACATAGTTAAAGTTTTTTTGTCTAAGATGAAACCAGTCACACTCACACCGACAGACAAACTCCACACAGAAAGACCCCAGACCTGGGGTTCAAACCCAGAACCTTCTATCATTTCAGAAATGAACATCATGTTGTATTGAAGACTTGAAACTAGAGACTGAGACCATAAACTCATTAGGAAAACGTTTACTGAGCTAATAAATCAAGGAGAAGTAAGGACATTTTCCCATAGACTTCAATACAATCAAAAATGACTTCTTTACCAACCAGTGGCTGTTAGTTAAGGCTCTTCAGCATTGGCTCCATTTTATAGACATGACATCACACTGCACATGCTCAGTTCGACCCTCCACCCACCATGAAGACAGACACATTCACCATCTGCTGCTGAATTTCAGGAAAGAAGCTGTTTCGCAGGTTTGAAGATATTTTTTCATGAGCTGTATTTTTGTCCTGAACCTTTGAATGAATCAAAACTTTGAATGATTGTTTTGTCGACTTGTGAGTGATGTTCAGTCAAGGCCGACCGGGGCAGACGCTTCATGGAAATGTCTACTGTCGGCTAATTCTGCCCCATAGAACAACAGGAGAAAACACAAACAAGTCATCCTGTCACCGTTTTATAATATATAAACTCTTGGTTCTGTGTTCTGTGCAAAACAAAACTCAATAATTGTTCTTTGATAAATATTATTACATAAATAAATAGTATTATAATGTTACTATTAAACAATACATTCACTCATAAGGAAAAAAATGCTTATTGGCACAAATATCAAGATTTAACCACTGAAATTTTATACATTTCTAATGCGTTGTAACCTGATCTGTGTTCAACTGTCCTCAGAGCTCAGTCTGTTAACATTCAAATAGATATTGTGAAGGATGAGTCGTATATTATCATCTTTATGATCTATAAAATACAAAGGAGTTAGAACCAACCACAATCGCTGCTTCAATAATTTGCAGTGTCTGATTAAATATCTTTAATTTTCAAGAATGTTTAATAATCCACATCATTAATAAAATAGAGTGAATAGCAGAGTGAGGACGACACAACACCTTTCAAGGCTTTGAGTGAAACAGGGAGACAGCTTCATGACCCGATAAACGTCTTCTTCACGGATCAGACACTGGAGACAGATGTTACATTCACCTCTGCATTCACTGCAATATTCTTCAAGTTGTATTGAAATCATCATAATGAGATAAATTGGACGTCTGTCTACAATCCTGCAGATTTACGAGGAAACTCATTCATGATAAATTAGCACAAACCGGACGATGTCTTCAAGAAGCTTCAAGAAAACTAGATAATATTTATGTCACTTCAAATTAACATGAGCAATCAGGCGCATTAAGACCACGAGAAGCTCATTAAAGCTCGTTCACACTCACCTTCAGTCACCTGGACACAACAGTCTGTTCATGAGTCAGTCACAGGTTAAATACTAGACCGAGGGGGGGGCTGTTTACAGCTCAGTGTCAGGGTCTATTATTTAGTTAATGAATTAGTTAATTAGTTAGTTAGGTAAGGAAATTTAGGGAAACATTTCTCGTCATCATGGTGTTCATCATGGTTTTAAATGGTTTTAATTGTATTAATAAATAATTTTTTTATATTATATAGTTAACTACAAACTTTCTTCAGAATCATCCCCAGTTTCCCTGAGTGATGTCATCGATCCCAAACCATGACATGGTCCCATGTGACCGGCGTGGTCTCTGCTGACCTGAGTGCACCTGACCTGGACTGATCCTCATCAGTCTCTTCAGTCCTGAAAGCTCTGGGCCTTTGGCTGATCATCATGTATCCTGTAGACCATGTAGGACCTGGACCAGACTGCTGAGTCCACGTCAGTCCTCTTCTTGTGGTGTCCTGGTTCATCACAGGACCAGTAGCTGACATCAGCTGCTACGAAGACAACGAGGTCACACACTTTAATTCATCCTCCATGTTGTTCCTCCAAAATAAAACACCCAGGCAACAACACAACCCTGGGGTTTTCAAAATAAAACATTGCACAGCAGTGTTTCTGAAAGTCTCTGTTATAGGGACTGAAAACTCTGGAGTCATGAAGCTGGAGGAGGAAACATAGACCAAGAGATGAGCTTCAAATGAGAACAGTAGAAGAAGAAGCCTCTGTAAGTGTCCACAGCGTTTACAGCAGATTCAACGACTGTACGTCCTCAAAGTGACCAGAGCCTTTTCTCTACTTGCAGAAGGTCAAAGGTTTGAGGTAGAGACTCATTTCTAACTCTCACTGTTTGAAAAACTGCTCATGTTTTGGTCTATGTTATTCATGTGTCTTTACTTTACTTTACTGTGAACAAACATACAGTAAAATCATATCACACAAAGAAAAGGCCACAAATTTCAACACAACTTTGTCCCTTATCGGAAACAGCTCATTAAAACAGCAGCTTGAAGTTTTGTTTGTGATAATGAACCCAACATAAACACCAATTAGACGTGTGAATGATGTCAGCTTCCCGTCTCAGCTCCTCACACCTCCAACATCTGGGACTTCATTACCTCCGTCTGCTCCTCATCCAGGGAGCTGATTATTCTCTGAGGCTGTGGACAAAGGTTCATCTCCACCAGGCAAACAAATCAGTGACCTGTCACGAAATACAAACACGTTCACATTATTATTGAGCATGTTATCGTTTTAGCTTCAATCATGAGTTCATAACCAGCAGGTTCTTAATGTGACACTTAAATGTACGAAACCTAATAAAAATAATGTATCAAACCCACTTTTAGCTGCTGATGGTGTGTTTCATTAACCCTGGAACGACGTCACGTCTGAGCCGACAACGTTTCAACAAGTCTGAAGCTTCTTGTTCTTGTTGTTTCATGTTTGGAAATGTCCACAGATACAAGTTGGACGTTCTGGTCGAAGGATCACAGACTGGTCTTGATGCGCCGAGCAGCCATGTTGAAAGGCTGTTGAGTTTCTTCCACTGAATCTGTGGTTCAGTAAACGAGGCGACTGACAGACACCATCATGTGATCTGCGAAGGTGTCGTCCATTTGTCACTGGTGCAATGAATCCTGGGATATGTTGGACCATCAGATAAACAGGATCCACCGTCGGGGCTTCGTTGCCCAGGTAAAGTCGGACTCACCTGAAGGAGCCTGTGGACCAGGACAGTCTGGTCTCTGCTGGTCTCTGGGACACAGTCCGGAGGCCTGGGATCAGGACGATCTGGATTCATCAGCTGCTTTAAACAAACCAAGGACCAGAAAAGGAGCGAGGTCACAGCAGCTGTAGGATGATGTCACAGCGCCGTGGTTATTAAACCGTGATTCAGGAGGCGACCGCTCCTAACACGTCGTCTTTGATTCTGTTGTCATGACAACATGAAGCGCTGACACCAGACTGGGTGTGAACTTCAGAATAAAACCATCAGGTCACACACGAATCTCTGATTAATACTTTTTTATGAACAATAATTTACATCTTACAAAATGAAATAATTATTTAGGAATTATTACTTTGAACATCGACTCTTTACTGTACATGCTGTTTTCTAGGACACACACTTTACAATCATGCTGGGCCACAGTTGACACATTCACCACATGTTGCAGTTATTTGGTATTAACTTGTGTGAGTGAGTGAGTGAGTGAGTGAGTGAGTGAGTGAGTGAGTGAGTGAGTGTGAGTGTAAGTGTGAGTGTGAGTGTGTGAGTGTGTGAGTGTGTGAGTGTGAGTGAGTGAGTGAGTGAGTGAGTGAGTGAGTGAGTGAGTGAGTGTGTGAGTGAGTGTGTGAGTGTGTGAGTGTGTGTACTTTGTACATTTGTTGTCTTTTGAGAATCAAACACTGAGCTCAGTTTGTGTCATTTCTCCCATGTGTTTCAAGCTCAAAAGGTCCATTTAGTCTTACTTAGATATGAATGTTGACTTTTTAAATAATCACTGGTGATTTTCATGCAATAATATTTTATTCTGCAGGTTTCTGATGCCTGGTTCAGATCTTATTTACTATTATCTGGAGCTAACAAGGCTAACAAATTCAAAAGATTCAATAATCTGAATCAGCTCCTCATTTCCATTAAGTGAATGAATCATTTTAACCTAATGTCTGTTGTGTGTGACAGTTTGTGTGTTTGGTTGTGTGTTGTCTGTGTATGTGTGCTTCCTTCAGGTTCAGTGCATTGAGCTCAGGGCCACCGTGCAGTGTTTGTGTTGCAGGTGTTGGGTTGAATTCAGTGTTGAAAGGTATTTTACAGTGAAATGAACATTAAAAGTTGCCCATGCAGCTGAGGGATGTGACAGTACCTTTAGACTGATGTGGTTCATCACACACAAAGCTCCCAACCAGTCACAGAGCTCCATGCGTTACACACCAGTGTGTGTTTGGGCTGACGACACATCTTCACTACACATTTATCAGACATGCAGCATCGCTTGTACGAGTTAACTGACAAGCACCGACGAGCACTTCGATCAATGGCTCAGGTCACTGAGACCAAAACTGTGGACGTGTAAAACATCCAGCTCTAAATGAAAATCAAAGGAACAAGGAGTCGTTGTGGGAATGAAGTCACGGGTGTCCTGATCATTCTCCTCTTAGTGCATATGGTCCTGAATGGTGACGTTCATCGCTCAACTCACTGCTTTCCTTCACTGCTCTCACCCATCTGATCATTCCAGTTAGTGGAGGAGCTGGAGACCTTTGGGGGGCGTCTCCCGGCCCTTAAACCAACCCTGGCTCCAGTCAGGGACCCCCCTCCACCTTCCTGGGCTTGTTGGATCCTGAAGGCCTCTCTCAGGTTCTGAGCTCGGATCTCTTTGCTGTGGATCTCCTCAACTACTCGACTGGGGAACCAGCCTCTTTCCCCATCGTGGAGCCTTTCACCCATCATCCACCCTGAAACACGGGAGACACGAAACAGCCAGAGGTGAGAGAAAGAACTGCAGAAAATAAAATGTCTCAACTAGAAAAGGCAAATTCTTTTCAAACCACAGAGTCAGAGCAGATATAAAAGCAGATTCGTGTCTCTACACACCATCATCCGTTCTCTCCAGCAGGTTCAAGACATCGGCCATTTCAATGGAGAGTTCGTCAGGCTCCTGAGACGAGTACGACTGGATGCACTGCACCTGAGGAGAGTCTGGACATCACACACAAGGTGAGTTCACGTCTCTGTGGCTGCGTGTTAAAGGCTGTGGCGTTGGTGGGTTATTCCCTCTCACCTGGCTGGTGGGTGCTGGTGGACATGAAGCGTGTGCGCCGGTTCGGAGTGAGTGCGCACATCCATCGAAGTTTGTCACTCCTGTCCACAGGACGCCATCGATTAATGACCAGGTGGAGGTAAGTTCATTTTTTACCTGATATGTTCCTGTTCACACTATCACAGATTCTAAACTTTTCTTTTTGTCAACAACAAACTCTACAAGGAGCCAAACCAACAATGAAGTGCTCAGATGAACACATTGGTTCTGTTCCTGTATGTGTGTCTCTGATCTGGTTCATCCTGGGCTCTGTGTCAGATACTCACATGCTGGCAGCCTTCAGCATGTAGCTGACTGTACGTTCCTCCTGGTTCTCCAGCAGCTTCAGGTTGAAGACACTGGCTAGAAGCTGGCCCTGGTCTTCTAGGTCTTCAGTCCTCAACATGGCCCGAGTGCACGAGTCCAGAACTTGGAACTTGTCCCCACTGTCCCCACACAAGTTTCATGATCAGTCCCTGATTTCAGTGCATCAACAGACTGATTTAGTTCTGACTCTAAACATAGACTCAGTTTATTCTGTCCACCTGGCTCAGACTAGTGTGTTCCTGTGGTAGATCCTCAGTCATAATGTTCAGTATCACATGAAGCTGATTCAGCTGCTGTTTGTAACGTAGTTTTAACCAGGTGTCCCTAATAAACTGACAGCTCAGAGCAAACAGTCAGGACTGAAACTTACCTGGAGTTGCGTTTGGTGACCAGCAGCAGATTGTTGAACAGGAACAAGTAGACTGGTTGGTAGAGTTTACGGCTCCTCATGGTCCTCGTGCTCTTGGGTCCAGCCATGAGCTGCACTTCACCTTTCTTTAGCAACCAGCGCGAGTGGGAAATGATGGGCACCGACTACAGGGGTCAACAGAGGTCGAATGAGGAGAAAGCATAAGATTTGCTGCCCAAAAGAAACTGTATTTCCTGCCCAGTACCATCCTGATGCTGTCGTCTGAATCGAATCACTTGTGTTTAATGTGACCTCTTTCATTAGTTTTTGTTATGTGCCTGAATGTATTATAATCCATCATATTGCTTTTCCTTACTTTCATTATTTGATAAATTATTATTATTAAAACATGCATATTTTCAGTTACCATGGCGATGAAATCGGGAAAATTTAGTGAACATTTTCCCATAGAAAATGAATGGAGAGACATTGTGCAAATGACAAAACCCACCTTTGTCTTTGAAAACACATGACTTCAGCGTAGAAGATTAAAACTTTGTTTCTTTGTGTTAAATCAGTTTTTGATGTTAATGACATTTTTACTGTTTTATGTTTTATAGTATAGTTCTACAGACTGTTCACTGTCGTTATTGAAGCCTTGAAGTGTTGATATCTATGAGAAGATATATTTTTGGTTTTAAGAACCAAAAACCATCTCAGGCTTCACTCTGGAGCTTTAGTAACAACAGGTCAGTCAGCCATTCAGAAAAGGGAAGATCTGGTTTCATTAGTCCTGACGGCTGGTTTTAAGGCTCAGTTCCTGAATACAGCTGTGAGCATTTCTCTGTGACTGAGACTTTTAACATCTACCTTTAAACTGTATGGAGCTTTAAACCTTTAGACTGTATGGACCTTTAACATCCACCTTTAGACCGTATGGACCTTTAACATCTACCTTTAGACTGTATGGACCTTTAACATCTACCTTTAGACTGTATGGAGCTTTAAACCTTTAGACTGTATGGACCTTTAAACCTTTAGACTGTATGGAGCTTTAAACCTTTGCACCTCTTGATTGTTTCTCAACCTTCTCATTCTCCCTCTTTGTTTAAATCACATCTTGAAGCCTCAGAATCTTCTCTGTAATAAAAACCAAACTTCATTACAGTTGAAAACACAATAACATTAAGACTCAGTTTACCTTGGATTTAAACTCCAGTGTTTTCTCGATGCTGATGAGCTCCTCAGTGCGACTCATTTTTCTCACCCCCTCGTTACACTCTTTAACAATCTGAGGACGACATAAACAGCCACCATCAGTCCATCACCTCATAACAGGATATGGTATTATTTCTCTTTTTAATGCAGTGGAGAGGTAAACCCTGAGTATTCTGCATTAACATAAATTTCAGCCACAGTAATCAGTGATATAATAAATCAACCAGCCTCAGAAGATCAAAACATGAACAGCTGTTTAATGGCACTAATCGTTTCATCTTTTATCTCAGTGTCGACCTTTGAATTATTCAGTTTATAATACATAGTAATAAACCAGAAATGTTGAGTGATTAACCAGTGCAGTGCAGAAATAAATGTGTCATATCTTCACAACCACCTCACTCTCTGTCTACACCCGGCCGGACCCCTGGCCTGGCCCCAGACCCCTGGCCACCCCGGGGCCCTGGCCTGATGCTCACCTGCTCCAGCTGCTGATGTGCTTTTATAGCATTTGCTTCCCTCTCAGAGTTTTCCTCAGCTTTCTTCAGGATATTCTGTGGAGAGACAAAGTCAGATAAAACCAACCAACAGCCTCGTGTCAGACTCACTGCTCACACTCGTCCTTTACACACTTTAGATTTGACTTTTGTCGACACTCACTTGTACGAGCAGCTTGAGCCTCGTGATCCTCTGGAAGGGAAGGATGAGGAATGAGGTGAAGGACAGGCCCCTGACACGGGGGTGGTTCTCCAGCGCTGCCATGGCCTCCCGGAACGGCTGGTTTCCCTCCCTGGACAAACACAAAGACAACACCAGGCTCAGTCCATCAGATCCATCACCGCCTGATGATGAACTCAGGGCTGATGTCAAAGTCTAAAACCTGTGGAGACTTGCTGTCCACGATTCGTGAACAAACACATCATTAATAAACCACTGCATTTCAAAAATAACAACATATGACTATTAACATAAATAAACAAAAATATCTTTCAAGATAAATATCAGATAAAATAATTTTTATCAAGATAAAAATCATGTGACTTTTGGCAAAATGTTTTGACTGTGGGATGATTTTGTCTTCATCCTCCACAGCAGCAGGTGGCGCTGTCACATAGTTTGTTAAACTTTGGCAGGAAATTAGCTCCATACATCAGACATGTGATGTCCTGCACGAAGGCTTTGAAGAAAACATAAAAAAACTCAGATTTTATAACTGATCAGGGGAAGACGATCAATTGTTAACTAATCACTGACTCATACAGATAATGAAAATACCAGTTTAACCAGTTCAGCCCAGTGGAGCCTGGACGACGCCGCCCACTCTCATCTGCGTCACGTCCCTGGAAGATTCCTGGTGAATTCACCAGTGACATGTTCCTGTTTCACCTGTTTCCTGTTGGTATTCTCGTAACATTAATTAGACACTTGTCTGTCAATCAACAGCGGAGGCGACGCCCATTTGGACATGATTCTGCCAAAGATGACGAAGGTGATAAACGTCACATAAAATCTAATTGGTGCTGACATGAGAGATAATGTGTGAGCCTCTGCTTCCTTTAATTGTTAATGGACAATCCCAGGCCAGACCTGTGATCCAGACCTGACTGAAACATCACATTTCTTTCATAAGTTCATGAACTGGCCTCAGTTTGGTGGACGAAGGTTTGAAGTTTCACTTTACGTCAGAGAACAAATGGCCTTGATATGCAGCCTGGAAATAATCTGCCCTGGAATGACGGCAGTGAAAACCTCTTAAGGCTCCAGCTCCTCCTCCTCTCACATCACAGCCAGTTTTCTCACTTTTCTCATGTGCTTCACAAACAGACTGAACATTTCTGAGCTGATGTGAGTGTGTGTGACATTAATTACTGATCACACCCTGTGAGCGATGCAACTCACATCCAGAAATCATGTCATTGCTTTTATTGGTGCAGCATCTCCTGGTGCATTGAGCAGCTCCCGCTCAGTTCCCGCCCTCTGAGGTGCGTGGGAACCACAGACTCGCTCTGGTATGTGAGGTTGATGAAGAGGAACATGAACATTATATTGAGTGAACCACACCCTCCATGTCTGTCCCATCACAAACAAACCTGTTCTTCTCTGAAAAGTCAAGACATTAAAACAACATCGACGTGAAGGACGACGCCTGTGATTCTTTCTCACGGATCCTTACATTTATTCGTTTTAGTGTCTTAATAAATCACAATTATTCACTTTTTAATTATTGACTTCAACTAAAAGTGACTCACATCAGAAGACAAAAAAATGACATAAGAAAGTAATAATAATAAATTTGGTGATGAAAAAGAATTTTTCTGTATTTTTTTATTTAGTGTATGCATTTCGACATGCATTTATAATTTTGTATATTTACATTTCTAGATTTACTTGTTTATTTAATTATTCATTTCTCTCTATCTATATTTTGTATATCTATATTTCTATAATTATGTATTTATACATTTCTATGTCCACATGTGTAACTGACTAAATAACAAAAAACCCCACAAATAATAGAAATAAATAAATAGATGTTTAAATACATTGACAAATAAATAAATGCAGAAATAAATAATAATAACAATAAATACATGTTGGTATTGAAACTGACTTTTTCTGTCTTTTCATGCATTTCAACATTTCTTTATTTAGAGTCAGGGCAGTTCTCCACTGATATATTTCTACGTGTATTCATGTATTTATTAGTGAGATGGTCCGACCTCAGTCTATAGCCATAATAACTGGTAAAGAAATGTTGCAGTGAATATCAATCATTATCAAGACATTTTTATTTTGTATTTGTTTATGTATTTGATGATATTTCTGCATTCATTTATTTCTTCTTATGTTTGAATCGGAGCTGGAAGAACAGCTACTCACAGGATGCGCCTGTAGTTCTTCTCTTGATAAACCTGGTTGATGACGTATTTGATGAAGACGCTGAAATGCTCCACAGCGTGATGGTAAACAATATCACACACATCAGAGATCAGAATGGACTTCTCGATCCGGTGCTCCAGGTCCATCAGGAACCTGGAAATATTCAGAGAGCATCGTCAGCTGAGCTGAGGGACAAGCGTGGGAGGATGGTCTCTGAGGACGAGTCCTACCGTTCACTGGCCTTCATCACCTCCTCGATGTTGGAGAAGAGGAAGTGCATGTCGGACTGACTCAGAGTGCTGAACAGCAGAGGGTTACGGAGGAAGTGCAGCTCTAAAATCTCCAGGCTCTTGTAGTAGGATGCTTCAGAGGTCACCAGCTCAAACATGGCCTGGACAGAAGAAATCATGAGGCCACATTAATACAGACTGAACAGTGAATGATGCCTGTTTTGAAGAGGTTTTTTTTTTATTTCATATTATTCTAATTATTATCATGAGAACCTTTCTCCTGATAGTGGACATCAACCACATCAGTCATATGAATACAGTGAGACGTGACATTAAAAGTGGCGCTTTATTTGTTTATTTATTTTATTTGAAATCTTTCAGTTGCAGAATTTGAACCATTTTTCATTTGTTTTCAAACTTTACTTTGAAAACAATGAAAGTAACTTTTAGTTGTTTTGAAAGTGGAAGTCTCGTTCTACAGAAGAGTCACCACTCGTGACGTCAACCGTCCGTCTGAAGCCTCCAGTTTGGAATTTAAAGTGACACTAAAGCGAATAGTACACAAGTATTATTCCATATAACTTCCTCTCTGGCCCCCAGGACTCTGATGGGCCCCAGGAAAACACAGCCCATTAATACAAAGCCAATATTTGAATGAGCTGATGATTAACGCTGCCTCGTTTCAGCTAATGACAAATTTGTATTTGATCAGTTTCAAGCTTCTCTCCACTCTTCTTCTTTTTTCCTCTTTTTCCTCTTCTTCTTCCTCTTCCTCTTCTTTTTTCCTCTTCTTCCTCATCCTCTTCTTGGTCCTCTTCATCCTCTTCCTCTTCTTCTTCCACTTCTTCCTCTCCTTCTTCTTCCTCTTCTTCCTCTTCTTCATCCTCTTCTTCTTTTTTCCTCTTCTTCTTCCTCTACTTGATCCTCTTCATCCTCTTCCTCTTCTTCTTCCACTTCTTCCTCTCCTTCTTCTTCTTCTTCCTCTTCTTCTTCTTGTGGCAGCAGACTGTTTTGTTCTTATATATATATAT
>CM076657.1:25331124-25345231 GCA_038496675.1 Rachycentron canadum
TTTTCATCATTACTGCTCCAAAGAATGAGCAGAACTCAGATCAGATAAAGAGAGAAACTTCAAATCAGCTCTAGAACAACACAAACACGTGTGTGTAACTTTCTATGTTGAATTTTTTTTGGATATTCTGGTTTACAGTGTTTTATCTAGAAAATAAGGAGCAATTCACCGTGTGTTTGACTACCTTGGTTGTGATCCCATGATGCTCTGGAGGAGGACCCTCTCTGTTGGATGTGGGTTTGAGGACAGAGGGCTCTGTATGATCTGTAGCTGTGTACCAGGCCTGTGTAGTGCTGCTGTTGGCTGCAGGTGAACACATGATGATTGTGCTGCCTTTGTCCTGCAGGTGGCAGCAGAGTTGGTCAGTGCAGGCAGTGAAGAGACAGAGGACCATGGCACGCACACACACACACCAGAGACCTCAGAAACTCCACAACCAGTGGATAAGATGTGATTTCTGACTGAGTCTGGTCCTGGTCCTGGTCCTGCTTCTGCTTCGTCTGTAGAAAAATGACTCAACTGTGACCGTGTCAGGACCAGTCCATCAGGGATCTCAGCCAACTTGGGAACTGGACTCTGGGCTGTGTTAATGCCAGCTTCATGTTTCACACAGCATCACTGCACAGAGGCTGATCTGATCATCACCTGATTCACTGCTCCAAGACCTGGACTCCACTGGAGGATGTACTCTGCTCTACATCAGCATATTCCCTCATTTGATGATGATGGAGCACGGTTTAATGTGCAATTCTAAAATCTCCTGTAGTTGTTCACCTGGCCTGGTGGGAGGGGTCACTAATGGTCTGATGACAGTGATCCAGGTGAACCTGAGGGAGGTTTCTGGGGCATGTATGAATATATGGAATGAAATAAATTAATCTTAAACAGAGCTGATGGTCCTTTGTTCTTCTCTGAGCCTTAAAACCAGCCATCAGAACTTCTGAAACTTTGTGATGTCACACCAAAGCAGTTAACGTGCTCAGTCATGCCCCCAAGCTCCACCCACCTAGACCCACCATCCAACCTTGCAGGATTTGGTGTTTACCTAAAATCAGCTCTATATTTTTTATGGATTACTCAGAAAACAGTCGGCCAATCAGAAGAGAGATGTAACTACACAAAGACAGTTTTTGGTTCATAAAACCACAAATACATCTTACGAATATCAAGCCTTCAGAATAAAATACTGGAGAAGTTACAGTTTGGACCTTTAAAATAAAATACGGGCCCAGATGTTAAAGAACATCAGGCCACAGAAGGAAGAAGAAATACAGGACCCACATTATTACATGTTGCATTGCAGTTGATCAGATTATAACAAAGCATTTGACACAGCCATTCAGGGGCAGTTGGCTGGTCAGGGACACAGTCAGCTGAGTTTGTGTTGTCAAAGCCTCATGGTTCCTCCTGCAGCATCATGTGTCTCATGTTTGATGTCCAAATGTTTCGTCAGGACATCCAGAGCTGCAGTGATTGGAGTCTAACATGTTTAACAAACAGGGATCCATTTAAATCAGACACAAGCAGGATGTTCACATTTATCAGTCTAGATATAATCAACTTTAATTCACATCAGGAGAAGAAATGAAAATAAAAACCTGATTTGATTTGTTGGAGTTCCCCTGCGTCTTTGTCCTCGAGCACAAAGACTGCTGATATCTCCTGATCATGTCGACGCCACCTCACAGCAGAATAATTGTTTTTCCTCCTCCATCAGCTGTGATAAGAGGCAGCATGTCAGTCACTGTGATGGACAACTGCTGCTACAGGCGCCGCTCAGGGAGAGATGACATCAGACAGACCAACAGCTGCTGCTGTTATCAGGGGTTTGATTCGCTACCTCACAAACACACAACCAAATTATGTCATAACCCCGCCTCTCATATATATATCAGTCTGGTTCAGGTCTGGTTCAGGTAGGATGCTGCTCTTCTCACACAGGAAGATGGAGGACAGGGTTGTGTTCAAGCGTCTGGAGACTCGCACACAGTTTCCAGGACAGAGTCGTCCTATGTTGACTACAAATGATGAGATATTGATTGACTGGGAAATGTCATTGTCTTTGTCATTGACTGATGACTGCAGGCGATGAATCACTACAGAGAAGACCAAACACACACACACACATACACTTAATCTGTTTTTAAAAAGGGTACAGGTGACAGGTAACAGGTGATAGCTACAGGTGACAGGTAACAGGTAACAGGTGACAGGTGATAGGTACAGGTGACAGGTAACAGGTGATAGGTACAGGTGACAGGTAACAGGTGATAGGTACAGATGACAGGTGACAGGTAACAGGTGATAGGTACAGATGACAGCTAACAGGTACAGGTGACAGGTAACAGGTGACAGGTGATAGGTAACAGGTGACAGGTGATAGGTACAGGTAACAGGTGACAGGTACAAGTGACAGGTAACAGGTTACATGTGACAGGTACAGGTGACATGTGACAGGTACAGGTAACAGGTGCAGGTGACAGTTAACAGGTACAGGTGACAGGTAACAGGTACAGGTGACAGGTACAAGTAACAGGTGACAGGTAACAGGTACAGGTGACAGATACAGATGACAGGTACAGGTAACAGGTGACAGGTGACAGGTATAAGTGACAGGTAACAGGTTACATGTGACAGGTACAGGTGACAGGTAACAGGTGACAGATACAGATGACAGGTAACAGGTAACAGGTACAGGTGACAGGTGACAGGTACAGGTGACAGGTTACATGTGACATGTACAGGTGTTAGGTGACAGGTGACAGGTAACCGGTACAGATGATAGGTACAGGTTACAGGTACAGGTGACAGTTGACAGGTTACATGTGACAGGTACAGGTGGCAGATGACAGGTGACAGGTGACAGGCAACAGGTACAGATGATAGGTACAAGTGACAGGTGACAGGTAACAGGTACAGGTTACATGTGACAGGTACAGGTAAAAGGTAACAGGTGACAGGTAACATGTGACAGGTAACAGGTACAGGTGACAGGTACAGGTTACATGTGACAGGTACAGGTGACAGGTGACAGGTAACAGGTACAGGTGACAGGTAACAGATGATGTTGGCCACAACCATGAAAAAGGCTTTAAAACTAACTAGTGTCAGTGTTGTTCTGTTTGACAAGCAACTGCGATGTGTTTTTGTCTCTCCATGTCCGTTTGTGTCTGTGTGTGTGTGTGTGTAGCTCTGGTCTAGGTGCAGGATGAATTAGACAATAAAAGGTGTGAAAGTGGAAAGGTCTCATGGAGGAAGGTGTCAGTGTTACACTGCACCAAACAAACTCTCAATTATAGCAGTGAACACACCAGCAAGTCCCCCTGACAGATGACTGGCAGACACCCACCTCCTTCACAGGCGTCAGGCACAAATACCACAGGATGCAGTCACAGCTGGGGGGGGCACAGTCAGGTCCTGGGGTTCAGGACTGAGCCCTGACAGCTGCTACACTCAACCAACACTGGATCTGTTCCATCATGTTGATTCTGATTCAGACTCTATAAATCTACCTCCAGAGTAGATGGTTCCCAATGCAGCTCTGTTATTTTTGTTATTGAGTCATTTATTTTTATTTTTTCTCTTCTAGACAGCATTTCCATCTCACCCCCTGCTTTATGGTCTATTTTCCTCTAAATGGACCATCATTTAAAAAATGAACATCATGTTGTATTGAAGACTTGAAACTAGAGACTGAGACCATAAACTCATTAGGGAAACGTTTACTGAGCTAATAAATCAAGGGAGAAGTAGGGACATTTTCCCATAGACTTCAATACAATCTGACTTCTTTAAAACCAGTGGAGTCGCCCCCTGATGGTCATTAGAGAGAATGAAGGGTTAAGGCTCTTCAGCATTGGCTTTACTTTACAGACACAGAGTCCAGCTTTAGAGACAGTCCATGGTTTTGACCTAATCTGGTTCTGTTGAAGTCACGTGACTTTGCTGAGTCAAAGCTCAGTGTGTAATGAAACTTCCAGGAAACAGCTACAGACCAGTTGTGGTTGTGATTCCCAACACAAACAACATCCTTTCACTGTTAAATGTTGTTTTCTGACTTTAATCTGGTTTGTGAACACAAAGTTGTGTGTGTGTGTCCCTGCTCAGTGTTTTTCTCAGTATAAGGTGGGAGCCACCTGCTGCCTCTGGCCTCTGCAGGTGAACTGCAGCAGGAATGTCTGGGGCCTCCACCCTCCTCCATCATCCAGGACTAATTAACATCTGTTCCTTCTTTTAGTCCAAATGTGTAATTAAGTGACAGGCCTGAAAACTGATCCAGGTTTTTAAAACTAGCACAAAGTTCAAGAGTCTTCATTATCTTCAAAAATGAGACAAAAAACTGGGCAAATAAAACAATTGTGTGAATACAAATAAAACTAAGAGTAGAAGAAGAGAAGAAAAACAGAGCAGAGAAGAAGAGAAGAAGACGTCGCTTCTTCTCTGGACCAGAGACCAGAGACCAGAGACCTGAGACCTGAGACTTAAGACCAGAGACCTGAGACCTGAGACCTGAGACCAGAGATCAGAGACTTAAGACCAGAGACCTGAGACCAGAGACCTGAGACTTAAGACCAGAGACCAGAGACCTGAGACTTAAGACCAGAGACCAGAGATCAGAGACTTAAGACCAGAGACCAGAGACCTGAGACCAGAGACTTAAGACCAGAGACCAGAGACCAGAGACCTGAGACTTAAGACCAGAGACCTGAGACTTAAGACCAGAGACCAGAGACCAGAAACATTAAGGAGTAACATTAAATATTGATGCTGTGGGGGTGGGGGTTATTAATTACGGCCTTAAATAAATAATGTGACCTCATGTGGGTCCGTCCGTCTTCTTTCATTTTCACCCTTTCTCCTCATGATGTGACCCCCTCCCATCCTCCTCGCGGGGCAGCAGGGGGCAGATATTATTAGTGTGGAGGCTCTCAGTCACATGACGGGGGCAGCAGTCGTTATGTGCAGCTGCTCGTTCCCGCCGCTCTCACAGCTTCTAATCCTCAGATGAGATAAACAGGAGCCAGGACGTAGCTGGAGGTTAAGTCATCTTATCAGCCGTTACCATGACAACGATAAATGGCGGTTGTCCTCATGCGAGGACTGATTAACGTTGATGCGTCGACTGTGACGTGAGCTGATGCTTAATGATTCAACATGTTACTCAACATCCAATCAAACAACAGACGAGCTTCGATTAATCAAATCCGAAAACCTCATTGGCTCCTGGAGAGAAGATCAACTGTGATTCCATCCAATCATTGGTTCATTATCCTCTCAGGGTCAAAGGGGCGGGGTCCACCTGCACAAGTCACAGGTGTCACGTGAAGCTCTGATGAAGATGAAGCTCTGATGGTGAAGAAACCTGATGAAGATGAAGCTGATGAAGATCTGATGGTGCTGACGATGTGAGTGATGACTCAGTGGGTGGCGTTGATGATTTTGAGGCTGAGGGGGCGTTTACCTGATGTCAGAGGAAGGAACTTTGTTTTATTTTGAAAACGTGAAGGAGAACTGTGAGTGAGTGATGACTTCATCATGGAGAAGCAGGAAGTGGACAGGCTGCTCATGAAGATGGACAGCGTTCGAGACAAGAGCCTGGTCCAGTCAGGGACCTTCCACATCCTACACTGGTTTTACTGGGTCACACTGGGCCCAGGTCACTCAGCCTGAAGCACAAATCATTTCAATTTTTCATGTTTCAAAAACTATATTTATAGTTCAGATTTAGTTCCATCACTGACCGGCCAATAAGAGAACTGTTGTTGCCGGGCGGATCACAGCGTGTTCTCCTTAAGGGATCACGTCCTGAAGGTGAATCAGACCAAAAGAGAAACTGAGCGTCTTCAGCTGATCAATCGGTGACTCATCAGCTGACCGGTCAGCTGATGAGTCAAACAGGTCCTTGTTTTTTTCCTCTGCAGTAAAAACATCAGCGACATCTGTGAAAACAGTTTTATTTCAGTGTTTAGACAAACAGGTTGATTCTGGACCAGAGCAGAGGATGGAAACTTTGACAAACATCTTTTATTATCGTTATTTGAAAATACAAATATAAAATTATACTTTCCACATCTGAGATCACTTTTTATTTTTTTACAACAGGGCTTGAACAAGAAGTAAAGACCTGAAAGATACTTTCAGTCTTGTGTGAAAAAGTCTAACTTTAAAAAAATTGGCAGGTGGCAGGAATGGACAAGGCAACAGCGCCCTCCAGAGGAAGGACGAGCTTTTACTGCTACATGTGGAGACACCAGTGACCACAGGCCTCAACATGAGCTGCTGAAACCCCCCAGACGAGATCACAACTGTCAGCATCATTTCAAGTTTAAGTGGATACAGCAGTTCACTCACAACACGTTCCAAAACCTTCCAGGTCTCATGTTGTGTTTCCTCGTCTCAGAAGATATGTAACATTCATGAGCTGTAGAGGATCAGTGTTAAAGAGCCACGTTACCTTAATCAGAACCATGAGGGGCGACATGAGAACACATGGAACCAGACCAGCTCATACTTTAATAACAGAGACTCAGACAACCTGAAACTGCAGCGTGACATATGTTCATGGATACACATCATCATCATCATCATCGTGAGTGAGGGACGGTTCGTCAGGACGTCACTGTAAGCGTCTGATGTTTCTGTGTCTCCATCAGCTGCTCCATGACTTGTCAGTGACGGAGGCAGGACAGGACCTTAATTCAACCAATACTGTCCACGTCCCGTTTACCAGCCACAGTGAACGACTGTTCTGACTGTTCACGACCTCTACCACCCTGAGCAGCGTTGTCGTGGTTACAGTTATAAACACATGGACTGTACCCAGAGCAGTTACCTCCCTCCGTCACCATGGTTACAACAGTCATGTCTTGGTCAGGTTCAGGAAAAGATGGTGATTAGGGTTAAAAATGTTGCTACAACAAAAACGAACAGTCACGGATCATAGGAAAAACATAAACTGCTACTTCCACATGGGAATTGAACACAGCTCTCCTGTGACATATTCATCCCAACCTCATCCTGACCTGGACTTTGCCGCTCTATAAACTACGTCACTTTTCCCTTCGCTCCTGTCGTCATCACTACCACCACTATATGTCACCTAGCAACAGAACCTGACGATGAGGTCACAGTGAGCTGCTGACAGGCGACCTGTGACCTTGTTTACTGGAGGTCAGTTTTTAACCATGATCACAGCTGTTCCCAAACCTGAACCAACTTATTACTGTCACCACAACAGGTGTGTGTCAACAGGAAGCAGCTGATTAAAGTACGAGCTGTTTCCATCATGGATGACGAGGAGTTCAAACTCAGATCTGCTATTAACACATAAAGAAATAGTCACTTCAAGCCACTGGGACATTTCAAGAGCACAAATATTAAAACATAGAGTTCAGATTAATGATATTTATAATAGTCATTATTGTTGATCATTAATCTTACTATATAAAAATATGTCCTATCTTGTTATTCAGTGTAGTAAAATCCCTCCTCGTCAAATTAAAACAAATATAAGTGTTTTGCATATCAAGCATTAGCATTTAAGGTAGTATGGCACACGCCCTGTTTAAAACATTCAAGGGCAGTGAGTCAGTAAACGCCTCGTTTTACAACACGTCTCCTTCAAATGTCTCAGAGCTTTGGTTCATGTGACAGCAGCACAGCACAAAATAAAACATCCTCACTGGTCTGACGTCTACAGGTGTTTACAGGACATCTACCACTGGTTACTGAGGGGGGGTAATAAATACTACACTGGTATCAAAGACAGCACTCCTACAGAAGCTCATTGGATTTTCTTTTGTTTATATTACTCAGATACATCAATGCTCAACTGAGGATTATTGTAGAGGATGGGGGGGCGTATAGTACATAATATTTGTATTAGTAGTTTTATAGATATTATTCATATAATCATTAACAACCACAAAAATATTGATACAAATCCCTTTTAGAAATGTGAATCATACAGGGGAACAGCCATGTTTCTCTTTTTCATTAACAACATACACTTTTTTTTGATTATTTGATTATTACTTGAAGACTCTGTTTCAGAAACAGTCCAGCATTCAGCTTCATGTGGTTTGTAAAAGTATCTGTAAAACGTCAGCATTTACATTTAAATTCATCAACCAAACTTCACAAAGACAATCAGCTCTTCAACAAAATCATATTTACATCAAATCAGAGGCTGTTGATTCTCCTTCAGGCTCTTTGTAAAACTGTGATGACAGATCAGTGTCGTCTACAGCTGCTTCACCTCCAATCACAGTGCAACAGCTTCTCTTTGTAAGCCAGTCTTTAGTTTTTCTTCACATCATCATCATCAGCTTTACAAAAACACACAGGATTGAGGTAAATGAGCAACACTCATCTGCTGCACTTCTTCCTCCTCAGAGAGAAACAAACGCACACAAATAATATAAGAAATATCAGAAATATTAGAAATATTGCCTTTAGTGTGATACGAACAGACAAAACATCACCTGCACCAAATATTAGAACATGACTGATTTGTCTTGTAATGACCACGTGTGCTTTGGATCGGGTTGTAACGCCACGACACGGAGACGGACCAAGCTGCTGGTATTAAATTAGACCACGAACAGATCTGATTCTCTCCTCAGGTGTGATGGACGTGATGTTTGTGTCAAAACCACAAGATGTGATGACAGGACTCACAGATACACACTTTTAAAATCTAACACACTATTAAAAGACCCAGACAACAAAACATGTATAAAACAGGACTGTGAAAATATTGTTGTCCTCTTATTGCCAATAGGTTCAGTGAGTGAACGGCTACAACCACAGCTGAGTGTTGTCACTGTGTCATGTGTAGATTTGATGAATAAGTAAATTCCCACTTGACAACTAGTTAATATCAGCTGTCTTTGTATGTGCAAATTGACAGAGAAGGAGACAAGTGAAGGACAGGTAAGGGACAGGTGAGGAACAGGTGAGGGACAGGTGAGGGACAGGTGAGGAACAGGTCAGGGACAGGTGAGGGACAGGTGAGGGACAGGTGAAGGACAGGTGAGGGACAGTTCAGGGACAGGTAAGGGACAGGTGAAAGACGGGTGAGGGATGGGTCAGGGACAGGTGAGGGACAGGTGAAGGACAGGTGAAGGACAGGTGAGGCACAGGTGAGGGACAGGTCAGGGACAGGTGAAGGCCAGTTAAAGGACAGGTGATGGACAGGTGATGGACAGGTGAGGAACATGTGAAGGACAGGTCAGGGACAGGTGGACTGGGGATCAAAAGAAGCGTACACATGAAATAAGTAAAAAAGAATTTTTCACAACTTGTTTAAAAGAAAGGTTCAATCAAGAAAAATAATCCAAACCAGAAAATGTCCAGTCAGAGGGACTACAGTCAGAGGGACTACAGTCAGAGGGACTACAGTCATATGAACTACAGTCAGAGGGACTACAGTCAGAGGGACTACAGTCAGAAGGACTACAGTCAGAAGGACTACAGTAACAGGTCCAGTTTTACAGCAGAGGAGACTCTGGTCTTTTTTCTATCTTTAGTGTTCGAGCTGTTCTTCCTCCTCCTCCTCTTGGACTCATTGTGTGAATGCTAAAGTGGTTGGAGCTGGATGGTGTCACCTGCACACAGAAACGGTTTAGAGTCTGAAACACACACACACACACACACACACACACACACACACACACACACACANACACACACACACACACACACACACACACACACACACACACACACACACACACACACAGGATCTGCAGGTCTCAGGGATCTGGACTCTGAACTGGATCAGTCCTTGTGTGTGTTTACTCCTTTTAATGTGAAAAATCTCACCAGCTGCTTGGACTTTGAAGATGGCCACCATTTTCCAAGATGGCCACCCAGTGATAGGAAACAGGTTCAAACAGAAGTTGACCCAGACCCACAGATCCTGTGTTGTGTCCTTTCAGGGTCGTAACATCAACACCCAGGGACTTGAACAGCTGGTGCCTCAGCTCACAGACTCAAAGCTTCCTGTCAGTCACTTCCCTCACAATCTCTCTGTTTTATTTGTGATGATGGTCAGCATTGACCCTCCTCTGACCGTGAACACATCAGTGAGGAGATCAGATCCTGTTTTCCCGCTCAGAGCAGCTGATTCAGGTCTGGAGACAGAGGCACCAAGCTGGACTCTGATCTTCTGCTTCATGCAAACAGGCTCATGCAGTAGCAGCTGTGTCCCGGTTCAGGGGAGGCGTCCTCCAGAGGGTGGCGTCCACTGGAGGATGGCGATTATTTTATCACCAATACAGTGAATGTTGGGATATGTTGGACCATGAAGGAGCCACCTGTTGGATCCTTCATGGTAAAGAAGGGGTCTGAAGGAGCCTTTGGACTAGGACGATCTGGTCTCTGACGCAGGACCAGACCTGAACTGGGACTCAGCTACAGTCTGATCCAGTCAGGGACGGCTGGTATCTGTGAGCTAACGGGGCTCATCTGCCTGATCTTCTTCAACAGGATGAGACAAAAAAAACATGACATGTTGTTTTGTTATTTTGGTGGAAACTTGAGCAGCAACAGCATCAAACAGTCACAAGAAAAACAGGAACTATTTGAACGGGCTGATTTTTTACAGCTCAAACACATCAACTTCACGGTGACAGTGTCAGAGAGTCAGTGATTTACTGATCAGGCCACTGACTTCTGACCAATGAGCCGACACATGGTTCGAACAGGAAGCTGCTTCTTTAGCTCCTGAGTGAAGAGGGAGAGGAGAGCGACCACAGTGATGGCGTTGTTAGCATGAACCAAGTGGATTATTTACTTTCTCATCTATTTTCTTCAATATCTTTGGAGGAAAAAATTGAAGTGAAGAGATCCAACCCATGTTCAGATAACAAAGGGACAAACCACAAAATCCTACAGTTTTCAGTGGTTTCAATGACAGGACTGGCTAACAGCTAAATATGGCTAACAGCTAAATATGGCTAAGAATTCACTTCTCCGTTTCCCAAGCTGCTTTTTGGAGGAGACACTTGGACCCAACAAGGAATCGTGGACTTGAACCATTTATCTGACAAAATCAGGAAACATAAGTGAAACTTTCAATTATGGGTATAGCTTATATTTAGGTATAAAACACTGTTGCAGCTGTAACGTGTCTGATGTGATGCTGTTGCTGATCAAGCCTGAATTATAAGTAAGCGAGCCCCTATATCACCAGCAGCCGTCACTGGATCCAGTGTTGAGGTGGCTTTTACTGAGCAACACCTGACCAACTTCTCCATGACTCCATGCCTTCTTATGTTTTCACTCCACACTGTCGTTCTTTTATGTTTCAAATAAAATCCTCATTGTTTGATTAATGAGGCTGGATGAGCAGCCTGAGTGCAGGAGGCAGCGGTGAGGCTGAGGTTGGAGCAGGTGATGCAGACATTAGTCACATGGTGGTTAAAGCTGCTGTCAGGTGGAGTTTCTGACTTTTCTCTGGACCGTGCTGACACACACCCTGAGAAAAGCTGAGTCAGCTAAATGACAGACTGACAGCAGCAGACAGGAACAGGAAGTGCGCCTGTGGCAACAGAACATCAATTTGTAAAATACCTTAGATGAGATGACCCAGTCACCTGTTAGCTCTCAATGGTATCCGTTTGTAAAAGCTGTCGCGATCAACGGACCCTAAAATGTACAATCATGAAGTGTCAGTGATTAATCCACAGGTGAGTGCAATTAATTCACAGGTGATGAACAGAGTTTGGTTCTGGAATGACAGACAGATCCAAGGACACACTCAGGTAACCCTGAGATGGGCAAAGAGGTGGAGCTGAGATGTTTGTGTCCACCATATGACCACCCACCTGTCAGTCAAAGAGGCCACACCCATAATTCTCCTTTAACCCTCAATAAACTGTGAACAGGTGAGTTCTTGAAATTCTCATGAAGGAGGAAATTATCTCCAGAGACTAGAACAGTTTCTGTTCCAGACTGGAAACATGTTGATGTGAACATGGAGTCTCTGGACTGACTCACTGCTGGACCAGACTCTAGTGGACTGTAGAGGAATTGTAGACCGTATGGACCTTTAACATCTACCTTTAGACTGTATGGACCTTTAACATCTACCTTTAGACTGTATGGACCTTTAACATCTACCTTTAGACTGTATGGACCTTTAACATCTTTAAAGTCAGAGCTCTGTTTGTTAACGAGTTGTTATGAGAACGATTAAAGGCCTTTGACACATGTTCGACCTTTACCTATCAGACGTGTAAACAGAGATGATGATGAGTCGTGACTGGGAACTAGAGTCCATCTCAGGTGTTAGAGGACGACAGGAAGTGATGGGGTGATTGACAGACCAAATGACCTCTGACCTCACTATTCTCTGGCACATTGTTCTTTGTAATGAGTGGTGAAGTGAGTAGAACAGGCTGAGGAAGGAGTTTAGCCACAAAGAGTTCGTGGAGAATATTATTCATTGGATGATGATGATGATGATGATGATGGTGTACTCACAGTGATGCTGTGGCTGAAGCCAGATCCTGTCTGAGAGCTGGTGGCACTGATGTAGTTGCCCACACCAGAGTCCTGACCAGTGGGTCCATAGAGATCAGCTACAGGTCCAGGACTGCTGGCTCCAGGAAACGCTCCAGGCCGAGCTGGGTCGGTTCCTGTGGGAGAGGGGCCAGACAGACGAGGAAGAGCAATTAATGACAGCCATTTTGTTTCTGTATGAACAAGCTATTCAGCTCCACACAGGACGTGATGTTCAGTTTAACTCTTCTCTCAGACTCAGATTTGACTGTCAGACAGTTCATGAACCACACAGGGGAACTAGGCCCACCCCCCTCATCTAATCAACACTGTCTCCAGGAGGCCCCCCCGTCTCCAGCCTCCTTTAAATATATGATGGTGATTATCTCCTCCAAAGCTCGTGGGGGATCAGAGCGCGGCCGCTGTCTGACAGGCAGGAAATTACACAGGGTGTTCTGGGTAATGTGCATTAAAATCCTCACATCACCAGGAGGGGAGTGACACTGCAACCCCCCCCGACAAATCATGAGCTTCCTGGTTAGAGCCCTGAATCACCTGACCCAATCTATAAAGGGCCTGGTCTCTGAAGGTCTGGATCTTCGTAGTCCTTGTAGAACGTGGAGGCTGAACTGACACGAGACACATTGTGCCACCAGCTGTTCCCGCCCTTACAGTTGCTTAGCAACCATAACAACAGGTAACTCTTTTTCACTGAAACTTGAGGTAACAGTTGAACCTGACATTCACAGTCTGATCCTCAGGCTCTGTTTGCTTTAACCACCACCATGAAATGAATGTTTTTTTCTTTTATTTACATATTTTGGTGTAATTATGGTGTTAAATAGATTTTTTAATCAGTCCTCATATTATTGTATAGTTGTTGTTTTATTGTATCTGGGGTTAGTTAGAAGGTTAATATGTGACACTGTGGTTGGTCGGGTCCAAATGGTCTCTGAGTTACAGAGAGAAATGAAAAAAGGGTTGCCCCCCCGGCCCTCCCCATGTGTGGAAGTAGCAGAGACATGGAGATACACACCTGGGCTCTTAAAGGGGTCGGGGCTGTGCAGGTGTTGCTGCAGGGAGGTGGGGGAGGTGCAGGCCGGGCTGGCATGTTCACTGGGCAGGATCTGTGCAGCCTGGGGCCCCAGGGAGCCATAGTCGGCCAGGGAGTAGGACGCTCCTCCCCGCATGTCACTGCTGGCCCCGGCTGCAGAATACACCCCATAATCTGGGAACCCTGGGAGATGGAGGGTGGGTGGGGGGCTTCATCATTGACTTTTATAATGACCAGAGAGAGAGAGAGAGACAGAGAGAGAGGGAGAGAGACAGAGAGAGAGAGAGGGAGAGAGAGAGGGAGAGAGGGAGAGAGAGAGACAGAGAGAGAGGGAGAGAGACAGAGAGAGAGAGAGAGAGAGAGAGAGAGACAGAGAGAGGGAGAGAGAGAGGGAGAGAGAGAGACAGAGAGAGAGGGAGAGAGACATAGAGAGAGACAGAGAGGGAGAGAGAGAGGGAGAGAGACAGAGAGAGACAGAGAGAGAGGGAGAGAGACAGAGAGACAGAGAGAGAGGGAGAGAGAGAGACAGAGAGAGAGGGAGAGAGA